>JAODAL010012719.1:0-94282 GCA_025379985.1 Phyllomedusa bahiana
TCTGTGTCACGGCATTGGGCCCCGATACGTTTAAAAAGTTATTTGGCGCAGGCAGCAAGTCGGGTCGGCCTTCACTGGAGCAGTCAAAGAGTGGGGGGGATATGTCCCACTCAGGGGACCAGCCGGGATTTTAGGTGGCCTATGTACCGGAGATCGGTGAGTGTGTTTTTCATTCCCTTTAGTTACCAGAGAGAAACCACCTTGGGGGCTGGGGAAGCTAAAAGGCCTTTTCAATGAGCTGTGCCTTACACCCGCCGGAAGGGTGAAGAGCCCGGGTTGGGCAATACAGACTGTGCCGCGAGAGGTCCGGGGGGTTGCGCCTAAAGATGGGTGAACACCTGGGTGTTGGTGAAGTAACCTTTTTTTTTTTTTTTGTTTGCTGCTTGGTTGTTGAGAAAATTTGGGCCAAGCCAAAAAACGCCCCCGTTTTTTGCACAAATAAGACTGTGGCCCCTGCTTGTGAAAACTGCCATTGGGACAATCCCCTACAGAGGTAAACAGGGGCACAAGACAAGTTTTAGGTCAGGCAGAAACCACAGCAGCAGCATGAGGTCGACGGGCAAAAGAACATGTGTGGGTCACGGAAAAAAGGGCAAGAGGTCAGACAGTGGCAAAATGACATTTGGGGGTGGCAAAACGAAAGGGGCCACAGAGGGGCACAAGCAGAGAGGGAGGTCACGACAGCACCACAGCGCACAGAGGTCAGGCAGGGGCACAATCAATTCTGGAGGTGGCAAAACAGTGTACCATAAGTGGCACAATGACACAGTGGGAGGGACGGCCCAGCATGAGGTAGCAGTGGCACAATGACATCGGGGGTGGCAAAAACGGAGTAGCCAAGAGGGAAATACAGGGTGGGGGGGGGGTGGAGCATGGGGGGGGGGGTAGGAGTGGCACAATGAATTTTCTGGAAAATGGTAAAAAAAGGATAGGAAGAGTGGAAATGAACAGTGGGGAGGTTAGGGCCAGGGCGCATGAGGTCAGACAGGGGGCACAATACATTCTTGAGGTGAAAAACATAGTAGACCACAGATGGCCAAGACACAGTGTGGATCACGACAGCAGCACATGAGGTCGGCAGGGGACAAGACATTCGGGAGGGGGCTAAACAGAGTAGGCACAGAGGGGCAAAAAGAGAGTGGAGGTCACGACGCAGCCACAACACACGAGGTCGGCAGTGGCACTCACATTCTGGAGGGGGCAAAACAAAAAAAAGGCCACGGGGGGCACAAGGGAACATGTGGGGGGCACGGCAGAAACCGCAAGGTCAGCAGGGTACAATACACCTGGATCTGGCAAAAACGTAGTAGGCCACAGAGGGCACAATAACAGTTGGGGGGCATGCAGCAACACATCGGGTGGCAGTGGCAAATACCAGTGTTATGACCGCAGCAGCAACAACACACACAGCAGAGGTCAGAGAGTGCACAATACACAGTGTGGATGTCAGGGCAACACAACACAGCAGCATGGGGTTTCATAGAGGGGCACAAGACAATTTTTGAGGTGGGGGCAATACATCCCTGGTAAAGATGGTGGTGGGCAATGGAGAAACTGTCAAGATGTGGCATCAGGTGGCAGCATCAGAATAGGGGCTGGGGCAGGATTTAAACCCAGACGGGGTCTAAGGCTTGGGTTGTGTGGAACCCGGGGCCTCCACGCCTGATTTCACTTGACAAAGGTCAGTCTTCCCACTTTTCCTGGGGGACAAGGGGTTCCCCTTTGGGGGTAATGTGGCCCCCGCCGCACTGAACCCCCTCGATGCCACACTACTGGCCGGGGGAGGAAAACTTTTCCACTGCAAACCGGGAAATTGCGGCCACACATCCAGTTTGGCTGCCCAGTTCCCCGGGGTCTTCTAATGGGTGGAGAGTGCGTCCATGTAGGCCACCACCCTTTTTGGTTCAGGGACTGCCCAGGTCCTGCGCGCTGCTGGGCGACTGCCCTCCCACTAGGCTGTGAAGGAAGCTGTCATCATGACTCCAGACTTAGGGTTTCTGCTGATGGGGGCTTTACTGCTCCACCCCCCCACTTTCCCCCCAAACACCGCGGCAGTAGTTTCGGGTGAGAAACCCCCCGGGTCAACCTTCAGAGGGGGGACGATGCCGGGACAAGCAGCGCCAACTACAGGAGGATTTCCCCATAGTATTTGATTTGTCCCCCTCTCAAAACTGGGAAAAAGACTCCCTTTTTGGGCCGGGAGCGAGGGTCTAATAGGGTGGGAACAGAAATCATCCCTCTGCCGATGCTGACTATTTTGGCGTCACTAGCCCGGGAAATCGCAGCTGCGGCCCTCTGCACAATACTCCGAGGGGGCCCCTCCTCCCTCAACGTTATGCCACGGCTTTCGGGTCATCTGCCTCGCTTCCTCTCTCCATCTACCCCCTCCTTTTGCTCCTGCCCTCCTCTTTTTCATCTGGTAAAAATCCACTAAATTACCAACAATCTTCTGCTCCAAGTCCTCCTCCTCCCCCATTTCAGTCCCCACGGACTCAGTGGCCGCGAGATGTAGTCCCACATCTCCATCCCCTCCCCGACAGATTTTTCAGCACTTTCCCAAAATAAGCAGTGGAAGACGTTATTCCCCGGTCCCGGCACTGACAAAAACTGGCCCCCCTCGAATGGCCTCAACAAACCAGTGTCCGAGAGCTCCACTGGCTGACATCAAAGTTGACAGGGGAGATCCTGTCCGCCGGGTCATCAAAAAATCTTAATGGGCCTTTCTCTGTTCATACTCGGTCCAACTGTGCAGGCTGGAATTCCAAAGGGGGAAACATCGCTATCAGATGTGTTGGGGAGGCCCTTCTCCGCGCAACTCAGGGGGGGTGTTCCGGGGTTTGTACGAAATAACTGCATGCACAGTTTCCTGGGCCCTTTCAGAATCTTCTGAGATCAGGGAAAACTTCAGGGAAATTATTCACAAACCCAATTGAACACGTCGCCATTCAGGGGGATGGACCATCCCCCCTCTGTGCGGCGGAACCCAAGTTTTCCATTGTCCCCACCCTGTTTCCCATTTGCATTGCGCGGGGAAAGCCCCACATCGATTTCTTTCGCATGCGCGGAGCATTCCTCCCCGTGTGACTTCGTTCGGCAAGGCAAGCAAAGTTGAAACTGTGGACACCGTTGTGCCCAAAATTTTGGGAGATGGAGCATATTGTGGGGCTGAGATGGTGGTGGGGGGGGAGGAGGAGAGGCGGAATTGGCGCAGAAGCCGCAGTTTTAAACGTGGAGGGGAAAAAAAGGGGTCTCCTGTCCAAGTTGTTGGTGTTCCGGGGGGGAACACATTCACCAGTGGGGCCTAAAGGACATGAACTGGCCCACCGTAGTTACACTCCAACTTCCGCGGGTGACGTCACCTTGGAACAACCGAAACTCAAGGGACTGGCCCACTTTTTGTTCTACATATTTTTGAA
The DNA here is from genome assembly GCA_025379985.1 of Phyllomedusa bahiana. Lineage (NCBI taxonomy): Eukaryota > Metazoa > Chordata > Amphibia > Anura > Hylidae > Phyllomedusa > Phyllomedusa bahiana. The sequence goes on from JAODAL010012719.1 coordinate 3,417, forward strand.
GTGCTGGGAACTGCCTTTTTGGAAAAGAAATTACGGCTTGGAACTCTCCATCTCGGCTCGGCACAAGCCATTAGTTCTCTGAATGGGGGCAGAGTCCACCATTTGGAAAGGGAGGGACTGCAGTACCAACAGTTGGACAGGAGCACGGTCAGCTGCTGCACCTTAGGATGGTTGGCGCATACTGTTGTCTCTTTGCAATCGCCTCGCTGAATGACTGCGGGCGCCATGAGTAGCGAGGAGCGGGGCATCTGGACCGGGAGATGATGTCAAAGAGAAACAGCTACCTTCTGCAGAGGTGGTGGAGCCTTGACTGGCTGCAATGGCATGCGTGCCACTGGGCGCTGCTGCTGCGACTGCAGGATGGACACAAACACTACCATGTACTCTACTTAAGCACGATGTATAGGTGTAGAGAACCCTTGATATAATGAAATGAAGTTCTGGGTATACCAATACAATTTAAACCAAAAAAACTACAGGTATAACACCTAGAATAAAGGATACAAAAAAACATAACTTTTAATAAAAATAAATAAGAATTGAGAAAAAAAAACGAAAAGACACCTCAAATATACCCTATCAAAGACCTGTCTGCCTCAAAAATGGGGAAATCGCCCCAATAAGGGCGCCCCCACACTGGAAACCTAAACTAACCCTGTCCCTAGCTACATCTAAATAAAAAAAAATAAAAAACATATACCAAAAAATGGAGTGCACAAAACAAAAAAAGTGCTGTGATAAATAAACAATACAACAGACAATATACGTTGATGTTCAATAATACTATGAATTGATGATGCGTCATGGGAAGATGATCAATAACGCATAAATATTCCAATATTCCAACGCGTTTCACCTAGATACTGGGGTTCATCAGGGAAAAATTGCATTTGATAACAACAAAAACGGAACTCTAAGGAAAAAACAAAAAGATGTATGCAATAAATATAAACTCACGTCCCTTCATGATGGAAAACAGGGCTGGAAAGATAGAGGACGGGGGCCAGGATAAGTCATGTACAGATCCCGCTATCTGATTACTGAGACAGGTCCAAGCAGTATCTTACCAGCCCTGTTTTCCATCATTAAGGGACTGAGTTATATTTATTTTCATACATCTTTTTTGTTTTTTCCTTAGATGTTCCGTATTGTTGTTATCAACTGCAATTTTTTTCCCTGATGAACCCCAGTATTAGGGGGGAAACGCGTTGGAATATTGGAAAAATTTATGCGTTATTGATCATCTTCCTATGACGCATCATCAATTCATAGTATTATTGAACATCAAACGTATTTTTGTCTGTTGTATTGTTATTTATCACAGCACTTTTTTTGTTTGTTTCACTTTCCCTTTGTGGTATATGTGTTTTTATTTTTTTCATTTAGATGTAGCTAGGGACAGGGTTAGTTTAGGTTCCAGTGTGGGGGCGCCCTTATTGGGGCGATTTCCCCTGACTGCAGGATGGACCATCACATCTGAGCCACGTTTCTCCCAGGCCACCGGATGATGACGCTGCATGTGTTGACGTAGGGCCGTGGTGCCACTGTTAGCTCCCTGGCCACGCTTCACTTTCTGCCCACAGGGTTCTACATATACCCATATTCGGCTCCTCCGGTGTCTTACAAAGAAAATGGGCCCCACCGCCAAGTAGCTGATTTTACCGCGAACGCTCCGCACTGAGTGACTACTACCGCCGCTGCCTCGTGGGGCCCCTGTGCCGCTACTTTCTTGGACCTGCGAAGCGGGTTTTCTACCCCGTGGCCGCTTGGCTCCCGACCTCACACTGCTGCTACCCTGCTGACTAACGGCCACACAACCCACTTGCTAGCTGCGCCGCTGCCTGAGGCTGACGCCCTCTTCTCCTGACGATGATGAAGCCCTTGCTTCACCCGGCTCCCAAGTGCGGTCGGCTACATCATCATCTATTTGTGTTTCATCGTCACTGCTGTCCTCATCACCGGTCTTGGTATGCAGAGGCTGACCCCTCACAACATGCCCTCCTCAAATTGTTCATCCTCGCTATATAGTGGCGCTGAGCCCAGACCACATACTAGATCTCTGGCTGAGGGAACCGGATGGGACAGAGGCGGGTTGAGGACAGGTGAGGGCCGCTGACCCGCTCCCGGGCCATGCCAACTAAGGGTTGTGTCTGACGTTCCCACCGACTCTTGGCTGGGGTTGTCAGATGTCATCTGGGAGGAAGTGGATGACCTAGTCAACCAATCAAGAACCCTTGGGTTGCTAGTCAGCACACGGCCGCTAGATTGCACCGGCCGTTGTGGCCTCACCGAGTGACCCCTGCTGCGACGTCCCCTTGCTGTGCTGCGACCTGGGCCTGCTCCAGGAATGTTTGTGCCACTGCCACTCGCAGGTGAAGAGCCTGCCACCTCTCTGTCTGACATACTGTTTGTTCTAAAATGTACAGACACTGTTTGATGAAGATATCTGTATATGATAAATACACAGCCTGTATTTGACTCCAAATGAACCCACTAACAAGCTTGGGTAACCCTTGGACATAAACTGCGCTCCACAAATGGCCAGGAAAAATTGACTTGTATGTGCCGTTTAAAAACTCTGTGTATTTTACTGAATGTAAAAGCACAAACAGGCTTAATTAACCTTCATATGAATTATGCTACAGAATTTCTTCTGTGGCGGTGAAAAAGAAAGTTTCTTTTACTGAGTACAACTACAGAAAAATACTTAGTTAACCCTTGGATGTAAATTGCGCAAAAGAATTGAGCAGCCACAAACTACTAGCTTTGTAGCGTGTTACAATGGCGTGTTTTATACGCTACACAACAAGAGAAAAAATAGAAATTATCCTTAGCTTTGGAAGTATGATACAGGAAAAATTTATTTTTTGGCGGTGAAAAAGGCGGTTTCTTGGAGTCACTACAGCAGAAAAGCAAGGCTTAATTAACCCCTGGATGTAACTTGTGCAAAAGAATTGAGTAGCCACAAACTACTAGCTTTGTAGCGTCTTACAATGGCATATTTTTTACGCTACACAACAAGAGAAAAAATTGTAATTAACCTTCGCTTGTGAATTATGCTACAGGAAAATGTTATTTTTTGGCAGTGAAAAAGACGGTTTATTTTGTCACCACAGCAGAAAAACAACGCTTTAATTAACCCCTGGATGTAAATTGCGCAAAAGAATTGAGCAGCCACAAACTACTAGCTTTGTAGCGTGTTACAATGGCGTATTTTTACGCTACACAACAAGAGAAAAAATTGTAATTAACCTTCGCTTGTGAATTATGCTACAGGAAAATTTTATTTTTTGGCGGTGAAAAAGACGGTTTCTTGGAGTCACCACAGCAGAAAATCAACGCTTAATTAACCCCTGGATGTAAATTGCGCAAAAGAATTGAGCAGCCACAAACTACTAGCTTTGTAGCGTGTTACAATGGCATATTTTTGACGCTACACAACAAGAGAAAAAATTGTAATTAACCTTCGCTTGTGAATTAGGCTACAGGAAAATTTTATTTTTTGGCGGTGAAAAAGACAGTTTCTTGGAGTCACCACAGCAGAAAAACAACGCTTAATTAACCCCTGGATGTAAATTGCGCAAAAGAATTGAGCAGCCAAAAATGAAGTGGTATTTGTATTGTAAAAACGCTGTTTCTTTAAATGAATACAACAGGAACTGGCTTAGATCCCCCTTGGATATTCAATGTGCTGTGAGTAGATAGGATTAAAATGTATATGCAGCTGCAGTGAATGCACACTGGACTTCAGATCCAATACCCAAAAAATCAGAAATAGAACATTAAGAGAAGCAGTCTCTGAGACAAGCTGAGACACCCCACAAAAATCGCTGTATAAAAATCAGTTCTTCAGTAAGAGCTATCACAATCAGCCGCAGCAGCACCTTCCCTGATCAGTACAGTGAGAGGAGTGTGAGCTCCCAGCATCACGCCCGGACTTATATAGTGCAGTGACATCACAGAATCCCGCCGGTCTCTGACTGGCTTCATCTCTGCACATGTCATGCAGGCTATGCCCTTCTTCCTCCCAGAGTTCTTTGCCCCATGTAACGCCATGTGCTCGCAGCCATTTTATCAATGAAAAGCACACTTCGTTCACCCAAAGTCCCCCAAACTTCGACTTCATTCAGAACCGAAGTTTTCCTGAAATTCTAAACGAATTCCACTTCGTTAGAATCAATTCGCCCATCTCTAATCTCCGGCACAAATGTTAACTCTCTGCTTTCTGGATTTCAGATTATCTTCCATATCCTTCTTATTTTCTCCCATCTCCTAAAACTAAATGTGGAGAAAATTTAATTCATCTTCTTTCCACTGTCCCACTCTATCCCCCAACCTGATCTCTATATCACAGTCAACGGCTCCACACTTTCACTGGCCCCGCAATTCCGCTGCCTTGGGATAACCTTTCACTCCTCTCTGTCTTTCATACCACACATCCAAGCCCTCACCTCTGCCTGCCACCTCCACCTGAAAAATAGCTCTCAAATCTGCTTATTCCTTAACTTCTATAGTCCAAAAATGCTGGTCCATGCCCTTGCCATCCCCCGCCTAGACATGTCTGCATCATCCTTCTCTGTGGCCTCCCATATAGCTCTTTTGCTCCCCTCCAAACCATCCTCAACTCTAATGCCTATCTGATCCACTTCTCTCCTCGCTATTCCTCCACCTTTCCCCTCTGCAAATCCCTACACTGACTACCCATTGCCCAGAGAATCTACTTCAAGTTGCTAACCATAAACTACAAGGCTCTCCATAACCTTTCCCCTTCATAGATCTCTGCCTTAATCTCTAGATACCTCTCCTCATGCAATCTCCACTCCTCACAGGATCTTCTTCTCTGCTCTCTCCATGACATCAACTCATACACCCATCTCCAAGACTTCTCCTGTGCTTCCCCCATACCCTGGAACTCACTTCCCCAACAAATCAGATTCTCCTCCACTTTCACTAACTTCAAGAGCAACCAGAAAACCCATCTCTTCAGGATAGCCTATAACCTACAATAACCCTGCTGCCACTGCACCTCCCATGAACATGTCTGTCCCTCACGTTCTATGTCTTTCCACCTTCCTTGTAGATTGTAAGCCTATGCGGGAAGGGTCCTCTCTCCCTCTGTACCAGTTGCTAGTTATCATCACCATTGTACTTGTTTGACATATGTTATGTATATAACCCCTCCCCCCATGAATGTACAGCACCCTGGAATTAATAGCGCTTTAAAGTAAATAATAATAATAATAATAATAATAATAATAAAATGCCCTATTGTTTTGCTTCTACAGCTCATATGCAGAACTATCTGATTACAAAATACAACCAAACCCTGTATAGTATGATCTTGCAGTCATGCACTTACCTGTTTCCAACAAAGAACTTGATTGCAGGATCTGAAAAAAGTATTTTTATTGTTTTCTGTTACCATGGAGATTTTATAGCTTTTTATAAGAGTCGTTGACATACAACCATGGAACATTTTTATTCAAGACCTTATACAAAATGTTGAAATGATTGGAGCGAAAAAAATACCCGTGCAACACAGTGCCATATGGAGCCATCATGTGGAACTGTAGGGACTCTATTTACCACTGGACTGGATCGAAGCTTTATGTCACCATTTTTCTTTTTCAGTTATTACCTATTGTATTCATGCTGGTCTTTCTACATTACATGTCACTGTTGTTTTATTATTTTTCAATAACTATTTTCCATGTTAGCGATTTCACGTTACCTATAAGAAAGTTTTCTTTAAATTACAGTTCATTCTGAATATTTTAGACATGAAAAATCAATGACTAACTGCTTTATTAATGCTACATAAAATGTTTATTAGCTGCTGCTTTTACCAGTTTTTTATGATGAATTTATTTGTGTTGTTTCCTGTAGGAAGTTTTATGGAATAGGCAGTATTTATTTACTCCTTACAACGGCTGTTTATTGCAGACAATTTCTGATACATCTAGGAAAAAAAGCTCTGTGGCACCTCTGTCATTAATCTTCATAATAATTTACAGGATGCAGCTGGTGCTGATAGGCTGTCTATGTGTACTGTCACATGTTCCCAGTCACATCCTTTGGGTAAAGCAATTTCACCCAAGCAACTACAATTTCACTGTTACTAAAGAAAAAACAATAAAACCAGAGGCACTCTTTAAAAAGTGTGAACTAAAGCTCCTTTGTATTCTTATCTTTAGACATCCATAGTATTGAGCAAGTGGTATTTATAGCTATATATCTTTTCAGGTAGAATGTATAAAATAAAATTGCATCAGCAACTAGAAGCATATGGATAAGCTTACATACAAATGACTAGTGTTGAGCGATTGCGTTGGCTATCGAGATCGATCGATAGTCGATAGTCGGCCGCTATCGATATGGTTTTTTTTCGATAGTGTGCATCGTTTATGAGCGAATTACCTTTAAGTCTATGGGTGGCCAACAACACCTTCTTTATTACACCCAAACAGGCTGGAGAAGCTGAAATTAACATCCACAACAGTCAAAGGGATACGTGCTACATCTTAGGCAACACACTAGGTTATAAATTGTCACAGAAAAAAACTCACGAGACCAATTCACTATCCTGTCTTGTACCACAGCCTGACCCTTAAAACTGCTTCACCACAAATTAAAAAGTGCCATGAAGGCAGTATGATCTTTTGAACCAATCCATCATCACGTTACTTGAACTGGACCATTGAATATCCCTGTCCTGGAACGCTGCATGAGCCCCAAACCTGCATGAGACCCCCAGATTTATAAAGGTGCCGCAAAAAAAGGAGTCTTTCAACCCACCATTTAGTTGAACTGGGACCATAACTATATCTGTCCTGTACACAGAATGACCATTAACCTGTCTGACCCACCAATTTAAAAATGTGCCAGGAAATAGGAGTCTTTCAACCACCATTTTAGTTGAAGCTGGGAACATATACTGTCCCTTCCTGGGCCACAGTATGACCATTAAAACCTGTCTGACCCCCAGATTTCAAAGTGCCGGAAAAAGGATGTCTTTAAACACCATTTTAGTTGAAATGGACATTGACTAGAACTGGTCTGTGCCACAGCATGACCCAGGGCCCGGAGTTACAGTGGGTGCGGTGAGAGCCCAGGCTGGCGTCCGCTATATCTATTAACAAGCAGGGTAAAATGGACCTTGATGACGCTGTTGCAGCAACAATAACTGTAGTGCTGAAGCAGAGTGCGGAAGCGGAAGTGTGAGAACTCTCTGCCTTCCCTTCAATACACAGTCAAGGGACCTGGGTGCGCTATGCCCCTCCGTATATGAGTGCGGACCAATTGGCTTCACTTGGAAAATAATGGTAGTTAACGCTCCTGTTACACCCAGGTGACCTTTTGCTTGGCAGCTGCATTCTTTTTCTCATGTTACTCAGCGTTGCTGGAGGAAATTGTTCTGTTCTTTGTTCTCTGTCGTGATCCATACTCCATGTCCTCTGAAGATACCTACATCTGTCAAGTTTTCCTGTACCTCCTTGTACAATTCAGGGAATTTTTTTACCAGGCTATTTTGTACATGCAAGTTTTTTAGTAGTTTAATTCTAGGAAAACACATTTTAAAATAGGTGGAATCCACCATGTCTTTGTTTCTCTTTTTTTCATTGTATTAAAAGGGTTGTCTCATATACAGGGGATTGATAGTATGTTAAAGATCTTGCAAAAAAAGTCATTTGCAATTTGTGTCCATTAAAACAGTGTCCTACCTATTTCTGTTTCTGACATCACCATCATCCCTGAGCCCCTCTTGACAATTGTGTAGAACAACCTTGTCTGTTAGAAAAAACATTTATTTTAGAATAGAACCTGTAGTATAGCTGCTTGTCACTGTAAAATGCCCCCAACAATTTTCAAAGCTTGACCCTTGAGCCACTTTGGACAATTGTGAGAACAACATGGTCTGTTAAGAAACAAACGATTTTTTATTTATAGGACCTGTAGTTAGCTGCATGTCACAGCAAATGCCCCCAATAAATTTCAAAGCATTGACCCTTGAGCCACTTTGGACCAATTGTGAAGATACAAATGTTGTTAGAATCAACAATTTTTAGAATAGGACCTGTTAGTATAGTGATGTCACAGCAAAATTGCCCCCTAAAATTCAAAACCATGACCCCAGGAGCCAGCTCTTTGGACAATTGTGAAGAAACAATGGTCTATTTTAGCGAAACAACATTTTTGCTAGAATAGGACCTGTAGTATTGCTGCATTTCAAAGCAAATTGCCCCCAAAAATTCCAAAGCTTGGACCCTTGAGCCACTTTGGTCAATTGTGAAGAACAAATGTCTGTTAGAAAACAACCCCCATTTTTTTATAATAGGACCTGTAGTATTGCTGCATTTCAAAGCTGAGCAGACCCAAAAAATTATAAAATTTGACTTCTCAGCCTCTGCTGTTAAAAATTGTTGAGGGAGAAATGCCACTTAGAAGCCACATTTCTGTTCCAAAGGACATTGATTATTGCTGTATCTCACAGCTACATGACCCCAAATAAATTATAAATATGACTTCTCAGCCTCTGTAAAAATTTGTTGAAGGGAGAAATGCCACTTAGAAGCACATTTCTGTTCCAAAGGACCATTGATTATGATGTATCTCCCAGATACATGACCCAAAAAAATTATAAATATGACTTCTCAGCCACTATTAAAAATTGTGAGGGAGTATGCACTTAGAAGCCACATTCTGTTCCAAGGACCATAATTATAGCTGTATTCTCACAGCAAACATGACCTCAAAAACCATTGACAATGCGAAAAAACTTCTTAAGTATAAATGTGGTAAATGGAATACGGTGTTGTCATGAAACCTTGCGGTCTTTTACAGTCTCCTCACAGCAAAAGAGAATAAAGAGGAAAAGAGAATAAAAATTGCAGTAAAGAATTGATCATTTTAAAAAAAGTTTTTCAAGAGGACCATTTTCTGTTTGAAAAGGAAATGTGAAGTAGACCGGACTGAATCGGTGACCCGGCCAATGGGGCCACGATCATCATCAGAGATCCATGCCTGATTCATCTTGATGAAAAGGTCAAACGATCCACATTATCTGTGGAAAGCCGGATGCGTTTGTCTGTAATGACACCTCCAGCTGTGCTGAAGGTCCGCTCAGATATGACACTGGCTGCTGGGCAGGACAACACCTCTATGGAGTGACGAGCCAGCTTCGGGCCCTTCGTACATTTTGGATACCAGAAGTCTATTGGGTCCGGAATAACATGCAAAAAACATCGGTGTTGAGACGCAGATAGTCGTGCACCATGATCTTAAGCTGATCTCTGTGTGTTGGATGTGTGCCCTGCATTGCATGCGTTGGTGAGGTGGTAAACAAAGATTGCCAGAGGTCACCCATTAGGCTTCGCCACCTTGCCTGCTGCTGCGCTACGCCTACTTGGCACTCTTCTGCTGTCACGTCGCTGATGTTGTTCCACCGTGACATTTGGGGAACGTGAAGCAGACGCAACAGATGTCTCCAGTGATCAATCAGCAAGGTCTCCATTTCCTGCATTTTACTCTCTATTTGGGTGGGTGGAAGGAAAGTGCTGATTTTTGTTTTGTACCGGGGATCCAGGAGGGTGGCCACCCAGTAACTGTTGTTCATTTTGATGGCCTTAATGCGAGGATCATGTTGGAGGAAATGGAGCATCCAAGCACTCATGTGAGAGATGGAGCCTTGATTTCCAAGCCTCTGGGTCGAGGGGCACTAGCAAACTGATCTTCCTCATCTTCCTCCTCCGCCTCAAATTCGCGCCAACCTCTTTCCAAGGCAGGGACGTCGGTAACATCGGTGTCTAGGAATCCTCCTCCTCCTTCTCTCCGCTGCCTCCGGCCAAGCTTCAACACAGCCCTGACTTGCCTGAGATGATGCACCCTGAGAGCTGATGCGCCACCTTGCACTAGCTCTGGACCCGAACCACTGCCTAATGAAGACGATGAAATTGTTTAAACTGTCGGGCCTTGTGGATTTGACGGAGAGAAAGGCTCCGTGTCCGCATCTGTGTCCGTCTCCTCCTCCGTCGCTGGCGGGACCTGTTGTTTCAGAGTGTCCAACGATAGTTCCAGAACTAAGATCACCACAATGCTCATGCTGACAAGGGCATTGTCCGCACTGACCATTTTGGATGCTTTTCAAAAAACTGGCAAGATGGTGCAGAGCTCTTTCACCTGCCTCCACTCTCCGGTGGCTCAACACCAGAGGTCCGCACGTGCTTGTCAGATGTGTCACTTCGTACTGCGTAATGGCACTTGCGCTGCTGCCGCACAATCGCTGGAGCATGTGGAGGGTGAATTCCCTGCGTGTTGCCACGTCACAATGAGTCGGTTGATGGGGACGCGAGCTGGACACTGCACCGGCAGCAGTCGGGGACGAAGACAGGTGAGCGAAACGGCGGAAGTGCGAACTTAGGACTTAGAGCCTTCCTCAGAGGCAGTTCCAGACCCGGGTAGCTCTTTAAAATTTTCTGGACGACAAGGTTCATGACATGTGCAGGCAAGGGATGTGCTCCAGTCTACCGATCTTATGGCGCGGCCATGCAATTTCGCCCGTTATCGCCACACCACCTTGCCTGGCCACAAGGTTTTGTAACCCAGCCAGCGCTCGGTTTCATTGCGGATAGCCGTCCAAGCTCCTGTCCTGTGTGTGGCGGTCTCCAAGACAGATTAATTTCAACACTGTCCTGGTTTCTATGGGCACGAGATGCCAACCAGAGGACCTTGGGGGAAAGAAAAACCTGCAACATCCTGCGGGTTTTGAAGAGCGTGCGCCGAGCCTGAGAGCCACCGTACCCCCAGACTACTCCACCCATGCTCACCAAGTAAGTGTCACAGAGATATAGCGCCTTGGCTGTCTTACTAGGTATGTGTCGGTGGTGAGATGGACTTTCGCCGCTGATGCAGACAACGCGCTTGAATTTTAGATGAAACGTGGCTGGTAGAGCAGGACGGATTTTTTATGGCAAAGAATTGCATGCTCGGCAATCTGGTATTTGGGGGCAGGCAAGGGCCATGACGTGGCGGAACCCATCTGTGTCCCCAGACGGAAGGGCAACATTTTCCAAAGGCAAAAGAATGGCAATGCGACATTTCAGGATTTTGGGCTTTGGGATGTTTGGGTTAAAGTGTTTCTTCTGCTCCCAAACCTGGAAGACAGAAGGCTGGAGCTAGAACCTGGACGCTTGTACGGCGTGCGGTCGTCAAACTGGCTGGAAGGAGATAGGGGTAGGATGGGTCTCTGGGGTGCTGGTGGTTCTCGGCACGGGGGAGGCTGAAGCGGAGGATGATCCCTGATCATGATCTGAGAGACATGGGAGCTGAGGAAAGTGGTGGTGGCGGAGGAAGAGGAGGCGGAGACAGAGGTGTGTGACAGTGGTTGGAGGCCCGGCTTCAGTCTGGCTTTTTTTGGCCAAGTGTTTGCCTCCATTCAACTCATGCATTCGCTGCAAGTCGACTAGACATGTTGGTGGTGGTAACCACCTAAGGTTCTTGCCTCTACTTATTGCGTTTACAGCATAGGCGGATAATGACATCACTGGGGTGAATCAGAGGCTTGGTCAAAGAAGGCCCCAGGCTTGAGAGGTCTGGACCTTTTTGACGGCGATAAGCGAGGAGCGGGGTTTGCTCTGACGTGGCTGGAGGAATTATATCAGCGGACTTCTGCGGACCGCCCTCTCCTTTTGAGGCGGACCCGTTACATGACAACTACCCATCGTTTCCTCCTCGTCCAGTGATGAAGCGCTCGCAAGCAAATTCTGCTGAAAAGACACGTTGATCCGAATGTCGGTCATCGTCATCATCAACCAACGGTGACTTGGTCGTCCTGACATTCTGCATCCAGGAGCTGGGCTACAAAGCAAGAGGGACTGCATGGGCGTTGCCCGACCGCCGGGATTTTTTGTGATTGAACCGGCTTCCTTCTCTCCTTTGATTGGCATCAGTAACTGGGCGTAGAGCAGAGAAAATCATCCTCTTTGGCCTCTTGTCTTTTAACCTGCTTTACCCCAAGCATTTTGTCATCACGAGGGGGTTTTCTACAGAAAAATATGGATTATCCAACAGTGGTGTAAACGAGTTGACATTGAGACTGCTTCATGTGGACGGATGTTCTGGTGATTCTGATGATGACATTGTGGCCGTGATGTGGAGGACGAGGAGGTAAGACTGCTGGATTGCTCATGTTGCATTAACCAGTTGAAGGATGATGGCGGACGCTGTTCGTTACTGAGATTCACGGGCCCTGACACAGCGATGACAGGCCTGTCGGTCCTGCAACTAGGATGATCGCTGGCATGCGTGTTGTCGCCAGCACTAGAAGTGTAGCACCTTCTCTTGTACCTCTACCTCCCATGTCCCAACCCCTCTTTGCTCGCGTACCACCTGATTTCGCTCCAAGAGTTCGCAGAAATATAAAAATTGAGAAAGGATGGAAAGAGTTTTGAAAGGATCTTCATTAAAGATGGCAATCACAGCATATCTCAAATCCCTCAAATTCACAAACAAAATTGTGGATTCCAAATATAACTGCAAAGTAGATCTATCAACAAAGCTGGCCTGCGCAAGTGAAAAAAAACGTATCTGAAAATGTATCTCGGATAATACAAGGTATTTTTTGCAAAACCTATCAATTCACCTGGGTGAACTACAAAATTGCTGGATTCAAAATTTAAACTGCAATGTAGATCTATCAACAAAGCTGGCTGCTGCCAAAGTGAAAAAAAAACGTATCTGCAATGTTTCGGATAATACCCAATGGTATTTTTGGACACCCTGTCAATTCACCTGTGGTGACTATAATTTTGCTGTATTAAAATTAAGTGCAAGCTGCCTCAATGAACAAAGCTGTAGTGCTGCCAAAGCTCAATAACACGTATTGTGTATGTATTCGTATAATACAACGATATTTTTGAGCACCTTTCATTCACCTGTGGTGACTATATAATTGCTGTATTGAAATTTAAGTGAAGCTAGGCCTCAATGAACAAAGATGTAGGTCGCGCCAAAGTCAAAAAAACAGTCGATCTGTTATGTATTCGTATAATTACAAGACTAGTTTTTGGCACCTTTCCAATTCACCTGTGGTGATATAACAATTGCATGTGATTCAAATTTAAGTGCAATGGTGGATTATCAAAACAAGGTGGAATGGGCCAATTGAAAATGAAACAGATTGAAAAATGTATATGATAATAAAGTGGAGTTTTGCACTAACAAAGAGACCTGCAGTTATAGAAAGATGTGTATTCCTAATAAGTTAGGCTGCCCAATATCAGGAAATATTCAATAGAAACTGTAAATAATAAAGCTAATTGAGTGCAATGTCTCACTAAGTCTTGGTGAACTTTATCCAGTATTCCTTTATAGAGCTTGTTTGTATGTTCGCCCCCCGCGGGGGACCACCCCTCCGTTCCCCCCTGTGACTTTAAAGCGGTAGATGCTCCTTTAAAATTTCTACCTAACTACATAAAAATCTTCCAATCTCCTAATCTAACTTAATTGGTAGGATCACAGCTAATAGTAGAGGTTTTCTTCTGTGAACGAATAGATTAATATTGCTGAGCTGTTTGGACACAGCAGAGAGCATGTCCTTCTGTCTGAAAAAAGGGGGGGGGACCCCCGCTGCGTGACACTGGGCTGAACAGGAAAACGCGTTCTATGTAAAATGAGGTCATGTGATTTTTTTTTTTTCCCATGGGGGCCAATCGCAACATACACATCCTGTCATGACGTCGCACACACATCTCACCTGCTTATTCTGTAAGCTGATTTTCTGGCCGCCAAAAAGGACAGGAAGGCCGAAATGGCGCGATTCTTAATGTGTGCAAGATTTTAACTAACTTATCGCATGATCTAAAAATTTCGATCAACAGAAAAACTGTGCCGAGTTCAGCTTTGTCGATAATCTTCGCTCAACACTAGTCATAATAGCATTTCACTGACTAGAAACTATGGTGGTAATCTGCATGTGACACAAGTTCAGCACGACTGTGGTGTGTCGGCTATTACTGTATGTCAGATACATGTTTGGTGCATTACTAATGTGCCAAAGTTCCATTACTGATGTGCCAAACACAGTTGTGAGGCACCTAGAATCTTAGACGCCATATATGAGCGCACATTCACCACTTTCATATATTTAGGAGCATTTTACAACAGAAAAAAGACCGAAAAAAATTGTGTTGAGATGCTAAGTTTCATACATGTCGCCCTTGATACCAAACCAGTTGATTTTATATGTTCCTCTCTGCACCTTTGATCAGTGTAGTGCAGTGCAGCAGCCTATACTGTATATTGACCTCAAAATAAGGCTCTTTTTGCATCTACTCTGAAGCTCAGTAGTTTAAGCAGCACTTAACCACAAGGTGCAAACCCTAGGTATGTAATATCATCACATCAAAAAAGTATGATATATTAATAACATTAATGTATTATTATAAAATATATAACATTAACTTAATATGTGAAACAACAAAAATATACATGTTAAAGTCCTTTAAAATGAATCACACAATGTAAATACCATTTATCCCCTTAGCACTTTTGTCTCCTAGACATGTAACATTTGGTTAAGAGCTGCATCATGGTGGCCTACAAAAGCAGCTCTCACTCAAAGGTACTGGCTCCACTTCCCATTCTTCTCATTCAATTCTCATTCTTCATTGTTTCCATCGTTTATGTCACAGCCATCGCTGTCTTTCCTTGAAAATCCTTTGCAAGTGAGGCACACTTTGGTTACTGCACTCAACATTCCACAGTCTGTGCACATCTGTAAGTTGTGAAGCTGTTGACCTCTTTCCATTCCTCTGTATTGATGTCCAATTTTTCAACCAATTGTTTTGTCTTGTGGTGAAGACACCCTTCTAGTCTCTATTTGGACCTTTAATTAGTCTGTAATTAGTCACGTTTTTGATCTTTTATGAAACCAGTAGCCTGAGCACCCCTATTTCTTGTACTAGAATGAACTTAAAAAGGTTTTCTCACCACAATGATTAGCTTTTAACATGAAGGGAAAGGTAATAAATCACAGTCCAGCTCAATCCACCCGTCGGGCAATCGGAGGGAGGCACGTGACCGCGAGAGCTTCCTCGGCTGACATGAAAAACAATAAGAAGAATGGTTTGTACAATACAGCGTCCAAGCAGTATAGTTGAGTTTTATACCAGATATAGAATGGCAAGCCATGTTTAAGTTAAAAAAAATGTATTTTTTTATTATAATCTTTCATTTTCATTTTTTTAATATTTTTTTTCTTTTTGGAGTAAAATAATGGAAAAAAGACATACGTTGTGGCAGTGCAGACCATTTCGCCCGTACTCCACAGTGTGCGGCAGGATGCTCTGTCGGAAGACAGACGAACGCGTTTCAGTGACTGCACCTTAATCTGGTCTGATAGGTAACATCAGTGATGGTGTAAATAGGACTGTCGGGCGTAGCATTCAAAAACTTAACCCTTAAAATATCGAAAACGAGGTAAAAGAATCACAGAACATAACAAACAAAATATATGCTGGAGAGAGTACCGGGCTAAATCACAAAAAAGTATATGTAAAGTGAAGCAATATACTGTTACATTTTACAGACAAGTTGGAAAGCGGAGAGAGAACATTATATGGTATAAGTGTCAAGTTTTACATTTAAACCATATGGTTGCACGGTTTATAAAATAAAAATCCACTTTGCCTAACTCAATTCAACAATGTTCTCTCCGCAAGTTGGCATCCCCATAGCTTCTATGGTAAACTGTTTTCTATGCCCATACAACGATGATAAGTTGTCTATATCACTTACTATGTACTTCTATAAAATGTTTCGATGCAGGGGACATGGTTGTTAACCATTGCGCTTTTTTTGCGGTCCGACGATGTGACGTTGATCGTTTTATGGGAATGGTAAGTGAACAACATATTGATTTGGCAAGTTGTAAAGCTATTAAATATATACCACATTTTTCGTATTGCAATTAAATATATGTCTGGGATTATGTACACTTTACCAGTAACAAAAGACAAGAAGGTGTATTTTTGACCTCCATGTGTTTGCAAGTAATGCAAATCTGTGTCACAACAGAAAGCAAACCGGTGGTTGTGAGCCAAGTGTTTCTTTGCTTATTGTTTGGATGAGAAACAAACTTGGAGGAGATGATTAGAACTATTTAGCGGTGCTTTCTTAGGAATAAATTTCAATCCCTTATGGCATTATGTTGGACAAACTAGGGTGTCGAGTACAAAAATCGGGAGATACTTTTTTCATAATGACCAACACTTTATTATATTGTTGGAGAGTATGTGGTTAGAAAAAGTAATACCGAAAACATTAATCTGTTTTTCTTTTCTGTCACTAACTACATCAGCGTGTGTCATAGATTCAACCTTTTTTTTATCGGACCATTCTAAATTTTTGTCAGTGTACCTCTTTGCCTCAACTTATTGAGAACTTGATTGTTGACTCAAAATTGCATGTAAACTACAATTTCTTTTGAATGCGAATTAGTTCCCCCCATGTGGTATGTAGCGTGTAACATGATGAGGGTGGCATAGATAGCAGCATGTAAGATTGAATTTTGTGAAGAGGGTTTGACAAAGGGGGTGACGTAACCTCGGTTTCCTATTGTCCCATTAAAGTTACGTCCAAAAGTGTATAGTCTTCCCATGAAATGATGGGTGAATTTAAGATTCATTGGTATTGTATTAATATATAAGAAAAGTTGGTGACATCACTCAGGAGGGGGCCCTCCTCATAATCAGGAGGAGGTCGTCAAATAACGACCATACACTGATATGGAGGCCGAGACGTTGTTATCAGAGAACAAAAATGTCTCCTCCCTTAAACTCATGTAAAATATTCGCCAAGGGGGCGAAAATTTGGCCCCATTGATAGCACGGCATAATTGGAGAAAAAATTCCTGGTCAAAGGGACGAAAAATATTTACTGTTTTCACAAAAAACTCAGTGGACAAATAATAGAAATTCACATAAATTCGGGTCATAAAATTTCTGTTGTCGGATTCTTCAGACGACATCCAGGACAGGTGTACAATCACAATCTTTTGCGCAAGAAAGAACAGCTTTACAACTTCTTAAAAACAATTACACATTATAATAGGGATGGATGGCGGACAAAGGGCAATGGGTGCCGTATTGGTTATTAGATTCAGGTCTTTTAGAAAATTAAAATATGGAAATGTTGAATGATTCCACTACTTATAGACCTTTGAAAATTAACCCCACTACAGCAACGTTCAAAAAAAATTTGAACGAACACTTTTGGACGAGGGGATTGTGATGAGGTGTTTCTAACTCCATTACCTGGCGGAAACTTCCAATCTCACCCAAAAATTCCTATTATTACATTCCTTGGCCGAAGACACATAAGAATCTCCTTCCACAACCTCTCAGGACCAATAGTGTCAGGTATTGATTCTTTCTCTGTAAAAATAGGGGCATGGGTTGATCATCACTTGAAACAACTTATTCCCATATACCAGATTAATAGTAGGACACTAAAGGTGGTTTCACAACTGGAACATTGGTGGAACATGGGACAAATCATTTTTTGTGGTTGACATGTGATGTCATTGGGTTATACCTTTCCAATCCCCATGGAGTTTGCAATAATGAGTTTAAGAATTTCTGATACAAACACAGTAATTATGACCCGAATTTATGTGATATTCTAAATTATGTCCATGAGTTTTGTTGAAACATTATTTTTTCTCCTTTGACCAGGAATTTTTCTCCAATTAGATGGGGGCTTCAATCGGGGCCAAATTTTTCGACATCCTTGGGAATATTTTAATGAGTTTATGGGAGGAGAATTTTTGTTCTCTGATAACCAACGTCTTCAGCCTCCCTTATCAGGTGGTAGTCGTTATATAGGACGACTCCTCCTGATATGGGAGGGGCCCCCCTGATGATGTCACAACGTTTTTCAGTATATAAATGACAATCAATGAATCTTAAATTCTCCATCATTTTCATGGGAATACTCACTACAACTTTTTGGACGTAAACATTTTTTTTTTTTTAAATGGGGACAAAATAGGAAAACCGGGTTACAGTTCCACCCCTTTGTCCAAACCCTATTCACAAAAATTCAATCTTACATGCTGTTCTTGCCACTCATTTCTTTTTGGTTTTTTTTTTACACGCAACTTACCCAGGGGGGAACTAATTCGATCAATTGAAATTGTAGTCTTAACATGTGCAGATTTTGAGGTACAACAATCAAGGGTTCTCAATTAAGTTGAGGAAAGTAGGTTACACTGACAGTAATTTAGAATGGTCCAGAAAAAAAGATGGAATCTATGACACACGCTGATGTATTTGTGGACAGGAAAAGAAAACCAGGATTACTTTTTGGGTATTACTTTTCTCTACCACATACTATACACAAATAATAAAGTAGGTTGGCATTATGAAAAGTAATCTCACCCGATTTTGTACTCACACCTAGTTTGTCCAACTAATGATAAGGGAGTGAGGGATTTATTCCTAAGAAAGCAATAATTTAGGTTCTCATCATCTCCCAAGTTTGTTTCTCAGTCCAAACTAATAAGCCAAGAAACACTTGGTCACATACACGGTGGCTTCTGTTGTGGACACAGGATTTGCATTACATGCAAACCATGGTGGTCAAAAATTACCTTCATGTCTTTTGTACTGGAAAAAGTTACATAATCAGAAATATATATTATTTGCAATACGAAAAAAATGTGTGTGGTAATATATTATAGCTTGTACACTTGCCAAATTCCTATATGTTGTTGCACTTCCATTACTTTAAAACAAGAATCAGACGTTCACATCTCGGACGCAAAAAAAGAGCAATGGTTAATACCATGTCGCTGCATCGAAACATTTTATAGTGAAGTACATAGCAGTGATATACATTATTCGTTGTGGTATGGCATAGAAAAAAGTTACCATAGATGCTGAGGGGAGGCAACTTGCGGAAAAATTGTTGAAATTGTGAGGCAAAGTGGAATTTTTATTTAAAAACGCAGGGCAAACCATATGGGTTAAATGTAGTAACATGTCATCTTATGTACCATAATTAGTGTTGTCTCCTCTTTCCAAACCTTGTGCTGTAAAATGTTACTCAAGTATATTTGCTTCCCTTTACAATACTTTGTTTGTGAGTTTAGCGTACTCTCCAGCAAATATTAGTTTTTTTGTTTGTGAATTTTTACCTTCGTTTGTATTTTATGGGTTACGTTTTTGAATGGTCTTAGCCCCGACTTCCTATTTAAACCCTCACTGGAATGTTACTATCGACCAGGGATTAAGGTGCACGTCACCGAAACGCGTCGGGTCTTGTTCGACAGAGCATCAGGCTGCACACTGTGGAGTACGGCGATGGTCTGCACTGGTACACGTATGTTCTTTTTCCATTATTTTTACTCGATTATAATAAACATATACATTTTTTTTAACTTATAATGCTTGCATTCTTTATATTGGTATAAAACTCATCTTACTGCTGGGAAGCTGTGTACAACCTTCTTATGAAGGGAAGGTAATGAAAGCTATTACCAAATTTATTGCTGTGTTGAATTTACTTTGTTCAGGTGATAAGGAGAATGTTATCTTTTGCTAGTGTAAACAAGTTTCTCTAGGTTACCAACCATCTTTCCCTGCTTTATATCATCTCTTATTGCTTCAAGCTGTCACCAGTCACAATGGGCCCATGGTGAATCACTCCCTGCTTATCTCTTTTGACAAGTTTCAAGCCTTAGAACTTTGTAGCCTGATACACTGCTATTTACAGACTTCCAGCACTCCTGTCACTAATAGAATCGGGTATTTAAACCGAGCTATATTTGAGTTGTAGATTAAGTGTTGTGCGCTACAGCTTATAAACATCTTGCACTCATATTACTGTTATAGGAATAGTTAGGAATAGCAGATCTGATATGCCAATCAATGCTATAGATCCACCAACAGCCT
The DNA here is from genome assembly GCA_025379985.1 of Phyllomedusa bahiana. Classification (NCBI taxonomy): domain Eukaryota; kingdom Metazoa; phylum Chordata; class Amphibia; order Anura; family Hylidae; genus Phyllomedusa; species Phyllomedusa bahiana. The sequence goes on from JAODAL010012719.1 coordinate 23,366, forward strand.
AACCAGCAAGGGTGAATCTGAAGCTGCCTGTGGCTCTGTGAAACATGGCTCTGTGAAACATAATGGTGAAACAACCCCTTCAAGTTCTATTTTTATGCTGAGCAATATAGAAATGCATCATTGGTAATTAATCCAAAATAGATGAATCTTTACAGGCACGGCATTATCTCACAGTCCTCTCCTTTCTATGGTTTGATCCTGGGTTTTTGTGCTGGTTGTCTCTGCAATCCCTCATTCATGCCGCTTACCTTTCCAGTTCTCATGAAATTAAATTATCAGCAAGCCTAACAAAGTCATTGCTGCTCAGTTCTCAGAATCAGGCTTCCCCAGGTTAAAGGAGGTTTCCTGATAGAACAATGCAAGACTACCAGAAGTATAAGGACTGCTCACACGACCAACACAGCAGTAACGTGATAAAGGTGAGCAGCAGATGGTGGTTGTTTTTTTTCATCTTTGTGTCAACTTTATCAATCATTTATCTTGGAGGGAGGCCTTCATAGCATGGAGGAGGCTGGTAAGGGCACAGACCTAGTACTGCCATGTTTACATAATCACTTCCCTCAAAATGCTTTATCCTGCTTTGCAACTAGTGTCAAGATTGTTTTTCCTGTTTATGTTTCTAGAAACATGTATTTTCCAGTGCCACACATACTTCCAACCAGAAAACTGTTAAAATAGTAATGAAGTTTATATAAGAAAAAAGTGCACTTGCTGTGCAGATATTTTGGTGGATTCTTTAACTGAGTAGAGAAAATATAATTCATTATCTGATAATGGACACTTGTTGTAAGGGCTATCTACAAGGTGCTATGACTGCAGTTTAATATCTTTGATAACAGTGTGACATATGATGCAAGAAAAAGTAAGTGAACCCTTTAGAATGACAGGCATTTCAGCATTATTAATAAAATATGATCTGGGTTTTTTTAAGTCACAGTCATAGACAACCACAATCTAACTAAAATAGCAGCACACAAACAGTTGTACTGCACATATCTTTAACTGATAACATGTAAACATCCAAAGAGAAAAAGTATGTGAACCTTTGATTTTAGCATCTACCAAATATTTCATATAGCAACAAATAAGATTTGTACAAAGCTGAGGAGGAATATTTTAGAACACTTTCCCTGTTATTGTATTTGAAGATAACCTGTCAAATAGGTTATGCCCCCCTTGCTGAGGACAGCACAAGCTAGTGACAGACATGCTGTTTCCAGCGCTGTGTCCCTTATTCTGTAACATGCTGTAGTTTTAGAGTTTTTAATGCTCAAACTTTGCAGTTTTCAGCCGGAAAAGAGTCCAGCTTATTCATGAGCAGGTGTTATCCCCACCCACCCAAGGCTAGCCCCGCCCACCTAGCAGTTATTCGCATGTTTCTACCTATTCATAGTGATAGGTTATTCAGTTGTGAGGTGGGTGGGGCTAGTCTCATGAATTAAACAGACTTTTTTCATGAATAAGCTGGAGTCTTTTCTGGCTAAAAACTGCCAGATTTGAGCACTAAGGGTGACAAGTATGAATACTGGCACTGATAGACCAGTTCTAAATAGCTTTAAGGTAGTATAGACTACACCAGAATGTATGAACCTGTTCTTTTGCAGATAATACAGGCGTAGCCTAGTGCCAATATGACAACTCGGGCTCAGGTAGACCACCTTTAACAGTCCTCTTTACGTCATGCCCTAGCATCTTGACAAAAGGAATTTTCTCACCATGCAAATTCATAAAGCCACAGCCAGCTTTAGACTTCCCAGTCAGGCTGTGGGTGGCTCTATAGTAATGACTGGCATTTCAGCTTTGCAATTTCTAGCTATTCTTGTTACAGTTACAAGACTACACCAGATTTATAAGGTGTAGTACACAAGGCTACAGAGCTCCAAAGGGTGAAAGCTTGTCATTTAGTTAGGTAAACAAACTCTGCTGCTAGAGATAAGACTCTACAGGGAGTTACCCAACATGGTTGGACTGACAGCAGCTTGGATCAATCAGATAAGAGACAGAAGAGAGAGAGGTTGGAAGAGGTGATCAGTAACCTAGCGAAACCTATGTACTCTTCAAGGGGATACAATTTTCTTTTTCTCCTGACCAAGGCAAAATCAACAAAACACTGTGTTTGGTAATAGTCCTTATTTGTCTTTCACTACATGTTAAAAGCAAATCATTGTAGTGAGAAAACCTCTTTAAGGCTTAACCATTCCAAAAAAAAAATTTTAATTGTCTTATTGCATCACCCTATCATTTCAGCTTGTGGTTATAGACTGCTCCCATTACAATGTCCTGTAAAATTTTTAGTTTACAACTGTAAATTAAGGCTAAGTTCACACAGCAATTTGAAAATGGCATCCAAAATCTGATGATATTTTCACATCGCTGTACCACACCAGGAAGTAGTAAAACTGAAAACATGAAGGTTATGGAAGCCTTCACAAAGCTTCCTGCTGCCATGTTCACCAATCGGGAGCCTGAGATTTAGCCGCGGACAGCCCGATCGCAGTGAGGAATGGTGTGTAGCACCGTTTCTCATTGATTTAGGCGCCACAACCATCTTTGCCGCAGCACCTAAGGGGTTAAACAGCGCGGGATGGCACGGGCACCATCCCGTGCTGTAACCGCTGAGTGTTAGCTGCAATCAGCATCACTCTGCGATCGATCTACATAGCTCCTTAACGCCACTCGGACATACCCATAAGTCCAGGTGGGTTAACAACTGTGAAGCAAGATGAAAAGAACATTGTAGTTTGGGCCTGTTTTGCTTTCTCTGGACTTGGGCATCTTGAGATCCGTGAGGGAAAAGTTAAAGGTTTATCAAAACATTTTAAAGGAGAATGAAAGGGCAGTAGTCCAGCACCTTAAACTGAAGAGATGCTGGTTGATGCAACAAGACAATGACCCAAGGCACACAGGTTGATGTAAGACAATGACCCAAGGCAAACAGGAATGGTTGAAAAGAGAAGATTTGTGTTTTAAAACGGCCAAGTCAGAGTCTCAACTTGAACGCTATCAAGATACTGTGACATTACCTGAAGAGGACTGTGCTCCGAGGCATACCAGAAATATTTACAGCTGGTCCCATGCTGTGTCGTCCATGACCAGAACTCACTCTGGTTGCAGGCGATAAACCCCTCGGTTGCTGCGATTAATTGCGATTGCGGCAGCTCAGTGAAAGACAGAAGGAGGGAGTTGCCGATGCTCTCCCTAGCAACCCGGCTTCTGGGCTGCCTGTGATGTCACTGTGGTCAGCCATGCCTTCAGAGCATGGCTTGGCATATGATTGGCAGTGACTATAAATAGCAGTATTGCAATGTACTGCTATGCATAGTAACAATGCTCTAAAGCTCACATCACTGATACAAGTCCACTATAGGGAACGGTAAAAAGAAATGTGAAAAAGTAAAAAAAAAAAAGTAAAAAATAAAATAAAAAGTAAAACAGAAACATAAAACATAAAATAAAAACATGTACACCACCCTTTTCCCCTTTACAAGCGCCAATCGCCCTAAAAAAGATAAAAAAATAATAAAGTATGAATATTTGGTTCTGCTGTGTGCATAATGACCTAACCTATAAATCTGTAACATGATTAAAGCCACTTGATTAACAGCGTAAAAACATCCAAAATAAACAGTCACAAAATTACGATTTTCGCTTTTCCTGCAGCACATAAAATTGAATAAAAAGCAATCAAAAAGTTATATTAACGCCAAAGTTGTACCAATGAAAATACCAACTCATCCCACAAAAAACCCTTACAAAAAGTCTTTACACAGCTCTGCATACGGAAAAATAAAAAAAGTTATGGCTATCAGTAGATAGAGATGCATAAATATTGTTTTCATAATTAAAACACTTTTTTAAGGCGCTTTAACATAAAAAAAAATTATAAGTTGCATATCCCGTAATCAAATCAACCCACAAAGTAATATTAAAACATACTCATACTGCACGGTGAGCGCTGTTAAAAATAAAATAAAAAACACTATGCGGAATGCAGTATTTTCTTCATTCTGCCTTCCAAAAAACTGATTTAAAAAGATCAAAAAGTCTTGTCCCACCAAAAATTATAACAATAAAATGTCAAGGGGCGTGGTCTGAACCCAGATGTAACTGGTTGCCCTCTGTGTGAGTTTTTCCAGGAGACTGCCATCTCGGGTCAAATCTTTCTTTTAAAAAAACCTGCTTCTTTAACCCGTTTGGTTTTTCCCGAACCAACCCAAAACCCCGCTGTGCCTGGAACATTTTGAACCCTTTTTTTGTTTGATACCCTTTAAAAAAGAAAACCTTGCAGTTAGTGTTTTCCCGTTTTGGGCCTGATAGGACCCCGCTGTGGCAGCGGGTTTTTGGGGAGAATCAGCCATCTTTATCCCGCCCGACCTGCCCCCCAAAGCCCCTTGGGGGGGCAGGGGCTCTGTTTCCCAATTTAAACAGAAACCCCGAAACATTTTTAAACTAAAATTTTTTAGTTTTTAAAGGAAAAAAAAATTTTTTTTTTTCATTCTCCCAGCCTAACGTAAAAGTATAATTGGGGTTTTTTACCGGGGTTTGCCCCAAAAAATAGGGAGAATATGGAAGAAATCAGGCGATAAACCTTTTTTTGAGGCTAATGAGTATATTTTTATGTGAGCTTTTGGAGGGCTAAACTCTCTTCTTCCAACCCGATGTTATACAACAAACTGAAAAAAAACAGACTTTTTATACACACAAAAAAATGGATCCCTTCCCAAAAATCTTAGAAATTTTTAAAAATAACAAAATCAAAAAAGGTTTCAGCAATTATTTACAAAACCCCGTCAAGAATTTAAAAAAATCCCGGGGAAAATTGTGAGGCTTTACGGGAGTGTTTATTAAATTTTTTTTCTTTATTATATGCAATCAGGGGGGATTTGTTTGCCTCACCCGTTCACACATTTGCTTTTACATGAACTGGCATGGGTTTTTTAACCCATTTTTCAAAAGGTTTTTTAAAATTTTTGGGATTAATTTGTATTCCCCTTCCTTTTTCCCCTCAAGTCTTAAAATCCCCATTAAGACCGTTACCCGCAAAATTTTTTCCCTGGAAAGTTTTCTCCAAGAAAATTTTGCGGCCAAAAGGCAGACATTTTTGGTTTTTTGTTTTAAAGGTGAATCTGTGGGGGAAATTCCCTGCCTTGGGGGAGTCTTCCCCTGTTTCCCCCACATAGGGGGGCCCCGTGGTTAAGGGCAATTTCTACACATGATCAGATACAAACCCCATTTTTAACCGCAGGGAAAAAAGTCCCCCTTTAATTTTGTGGGAACCTGCTGGGGACTGAGGGGCCCAAAATACATTTTTTAGCAAATGTGGATGGGGGGTTTTGCAGGTCTTGCCCCTGGGTTTGCAGGCCAAAGGGGGAGGTGCATTTTTTTTGTGGGGCCTTTAGAGCGCTCCGGGCAATAATGCGCGCAGGTTTTTGGGGGGTTGCCGAAAAAGGGGAGGAGAGGGGGGGGGCTGGGAATATTCCCTTTTAGTCTTGTTTTCGCAAAGTAAAACACAGGGTTTTAAATTCCTTGGCAAATTTTTTCGAAAAATCTTTCCACTTGGGTTATTTGGTTTCCCAAAAAAGGGGGCCCGTTCCCTTTTTTTTCTGCGTCTCTTTGTATGTTAGAAAAATGTCCTGTTGATGGCGGCCGCTTTTCTGATTTTGGGTTTTGGGCAGTCAATTTTGGTTGAACCAATTTGAGGGGAAAATTTTTTCCCAGATTTTTGGGGCCAACAAGACAGTCGTAAATACAAAAGACCCGAAAAAAAAGGGAAAACGAGTGCCCCTAGTTTTAAACCCACAACCCACAGTGGGAAAACCTACGAAAGGGTTGCCAAGGATCTTCCCAACCCGTGAAAATTTTTGGGGCAACAGACCAAAGACATATTCCCCGTCCCCCCTTTCCTCTCCTTTCCGCAAACCCCCAAACCTGCGGCGCATTATTGCCCGGGGGCCTCCGAAGGCCCCAACAGAAAAAGGCAAACCTCATCCGCCTGCAGAACGGTGGCAAAAAACCTTTCAACACAAACCCCACTGCCCGGACAGTGTACCCCCGTCCCCCATTTCCCGCGGGGCACAGAATTTAGGGGGGCATTTTCCTGGGAGGCTAGCAATGTGGTGTATCTGATCATGTGTATTTCCCAAAAATTTCCCACCAAAGGGCCCCTATGGGGGGGGAAACAGGCAGAGACTCAGCCAGCGTATTTAATTCACAAAAAGATTTTTACCATTACAACAACCCGAACTGGGTCTTCCCGTGGCCCCCACATTTTCTGGGGGGAAAAAAACCCTTCCAAAGGAAGATTTTCAGGTTTCGTTTTTTAATGGGAGATTTTAAGACCTGAGGGAAGGGAAAAAGGGAAAGGGAATATAAATTAATGCCAAAAAAAAATTTTTAAACCGCAAAATGGGGGTTTAAAAAATTTATGCCGCTTCATGGGCAACTATTGTGAAAATGGGGAGGGTGCAAAAAAAATCTCCCCTTTTTGCTAGAGATAAGAGAAAAAATTACGGGTCTCTTTCCCTTTACGCCTCACAAGTTTTCCCGAACTGTTTTTAATTCCTTTACAGGTTTGAAAAAAACTGCTTTTTCCTATATTTTTTCATTTTGTTATTTTTAAGAATTCTAAGATCCCCTTTTAAACCATGTCTTGTGGGGTTTTAAAAAACCCGTGGGTTTTTTTAGTTTGTTGTATAACAACATCTGAAGAAGGGGAGATAGTCCTCTCGAAAACTCACTAATTACAAAATATCCAGTTAGGATTTTTAAAAAAGGGATTGCCTGATTTTCTTCACTATTTAACCCTAAAGCTAAAAAAAAAAAAAACCCCCTTAACACCCGGGAAAATATTCTTAAGGGGTGTTTGTTTCAAAATGAGGTTTATTTTAAAGGGGTTTTTTAATTTTAAATTTTAGCACCTTAAATGTTAAAAAAAAAAAAAAAAAAAAGAGATTTAAAAAATGAAAAACCCCACCACAGAAAAAAATTTTGGGGGAGAATGCTAGTTAAAAAATCATTTTGGGGTGGGAATAACTATCGTCTTTAAAAGTACAAAATTTTAACCCTTTAAAAAGGCAAATTTTTCCCCCTTTTCATGGCATGTTTATTATTTTTCCAAAATTAAAAAAGGATTTTTGGGGGGCAAAAAATTTTTTAAATAACTTTTAAAACACAAAAAGGGCCAATTGTAAAGAAAACTGTTTAGGGCTAAAAAAACCCCTTTTTTTGCCCCCAGTAACCTTTTGGGGGAAAAAAAAGGGGGGTTTTTGACCTAAAAATACATTTTTGGCCCCAATGTTAGGAGAAAAACATTCTCCCAAAAACACATGGTTAAAAAAAGTATCAAAAAGTTTATTCCCCTCATTAATGGGCACCCTGCCAAATTTAAAAAAAGGGGGTTTTATCAGGAAAAGGCATTTTTTGGGTGCAAACAGAAAAAGGAAAAAGGTTTTTTAAATTCAGAGGGTTTACTAAAATTTTTCCCCGCATTTTGGAAAGTGTTTTTTTTATGCCCCAAAGGGAAAAACATAAACATACAAAGGGTTTGGGGGTTTTTTAGAATAGTCAGATTGTGTTTGTCTATAATTGTGATTTAGATAACAATTCTAAACCTTTTTTTTATAAAAAAATCAATTCAGAAACTAAAAATAATTTTTCCCAAAGCCCTTTTTTTTACTCATTACTTGCAAACCCTTTTTCCGAATATTTAAAAATTTTTTAAAAAAAAGTAGTTTTAAAAAAAGTTTAAAAAAATTTTTCCCAAAAAAGCATTTAAAAAAAAATTTTTTTACCAGGTTTTAAAACAAAAAAGGTTTTTAAAGTTCAATTTGTTCAGGGCCGTTTCTTTTTTTCTCCTCTTTCTACTTGGTTCAATCTATTGGACCTATTCTTTTATCCCTGTCTCAGCAATCACTAAACTATTCAAGTTTCCCTCTCCATTGGTTTTTCCCCTTCCCACTATTATTTTCCAAAATTTGGGGTTATTCTTTCCCTACAAAAAAAAAGTTCTCTTACCTCAATGACCTTCAATTTCCCCAATCGCTCTCCGGGGGAAATTAACAAAAAGTGCCCATAGAACCCCTAATATCTGTAAGGGTTTTAAAAAAGCATTTTGGTGAAAAAAATTTTAAATCCCGACTCCCATATACACATGCATCCTCAAAATTTGGGGGTTTGCAGGATATGTTCCCGGGGAGAGAATAGAGAAAAAAAACTGCTAGAAAAACCCCTTTGGGGGTGCCTTTTCCCTTTTGATAACAAAAAAAATTTCACAATTTAAATTTCCCAAATAGCTTTAATTTTTCCCACCCCCGAAATTTTATGGGACATCAGGGGGGCCACTGTACAATTTTTTCAGTTACAATCCCCCAAAAAAATTTGGGGATTCGGACAACTATTGTCTAATGTGGATGAGAATTTTAAGTTTCTTGAATATCTTGACTATAGCAAGTCAACTTTATTTTCCACAGAGAACTTGCTTATCAACCATCTTCAGTCTAATTTGCCTCTTGCAAAGAAGCAAATAAAAGACTAGTCGGATGTATAAGCAAAATGTTATTTCTTCTTCTTATACTTTCTGATCTCCTCCCATATTTGACACTATTAATGCCATGCTCTTAGCAATATACACATACTTACTTTTTGTTCCGAGCTCTGCCTTCTCTCCTTCCTTTTATCTCTACTACTGACATTTTTAATTCTATTCTATGATGTTCTATTCTTCTCTATCTTGTCTTACTATACCAATACGCTGGCAGAATTTTTGCAATGCATTGCAATGAATGCATGAATTTTACATTGCTATTCCACACTACAGTCTTTATATCTAAAAGTTTTAGAACTTCTAGTTTTGTAACTTTTTTTGACTTATGATACTCAAGTTTAACTATATTTTGGTTATTGCAATATTCTACTAGACTTTGCTACAATACTCATCTGTCCATCTGTCCCATTTCAGATAATTTATCTCTACTGATCTTATCCTTGGCTTCCAAAAATGGAAAAGTTGTTTAAACTGAACAATGACATGTTGACAAAACTGTTTAGGCAATTTTTTAGTTGTAAAGTTATTTTTTATTTTAGCTCTATAATACAATTTAAATTATTGTGTTAGACAGAACAATGACATTGTATGTTAACAATGATTTTTAAATACTGTAGTAGCTAAACGTGAACCCAGTTGAATTCCTTCAAATGCTTTAACTGGAATAAAATGAATGGTGATAAGTTAACATTTAATTGTATTCTAATAAGGGGTCATGAAGAACACCTATGCAATTCAAATTTTAGCTTGATGACAAAATGGTTAAAACCAGTATTGTGCTAATTATTAGAAATTTTAATTCAATTTGTTTGATTGTCATAAAATATAAGTCATCATGAAAATGCCTGATCGTTTTGCTACTTTTTAAAAAATAGTTTTACATTACAAGAGCACTCAGAATAATATGAAATAAGTACAATAAATAACTTCTCAATTTCAAAAATAAAGATTTTGTAAAGTGAAAGACTAATGTTAATTTAGCAAAATTGTGTAAGTATTCACATTCCACCAACCTGTTGTAATTCACTTGATGGACATGAAGGACTGGGCAGCAATTTGCCAAGTTGTTATAGCATAATTAGTTACCATTTTTTATGTTATAAGAACTTGCATAAAACAGCCATGCTTGTATCTAAAATGCTTTTCCTTTTTAACTTTTGTTAGAAAGAGTGGATATAAGTTTTCATGTCTGTGACATTGACAGCTAATGTCATCAGTTAAAAGGTATGAATATGTTTTTTTAATTATCTACATGTAAAAAGAAGCATAAAGCAATTTTATACATAAAAATAATTCTCAATTGACAGAAACTTAGTGCTAAAGTTCCTTGAGTATAGAATGCACTACCTGGTTCTCTTACCCTAAGAAACCAGAGTAAATTATTAGGTAACCCAGATAGTAAGCATAAATTACTCCTATTTATTTGATATAACAAGTTAATCAAACACAATAACCATACCACAATAAAATGATACCATACGAAATAACATAAATTAATGAAATAAAGATGCAAAGAACATAGAACCAAATACTGTAGCTGATAAAGCAATAATAGTAAGTAATGGTTATTAGTAAGTAGTGGTAAAAAGAAAAACACTTAAGGAAATGTACAGATGACATTTTTTTCAGTTGAAAAAGTTAATTGTGTATCTGCAGCAGAAATAAACGGCAAACCCCTGAATTCATGTTTAGGATTTTCACTTTCTATGTCATGGATTTAGACATGAATTTAGCCCCACTCAATGGTGTTAATTCTTATCCAGGCATTCCCAAAAATCATAGAAAGTGAAAATCCTAAACATGAATTCAGGGGTTCTCAACCATATATATGGTTGAAAACCCCTGAATTCATGGTTAGGATTTTCACTTTCTATGATGTTTGGGGATGCCTGGATGAGAATTAACACATTGACTAGGGTCTAAATTCACGTCTAAATGAACATGAATTCAAGGGTTTTCAACCATATATATGGTTGAAAACCCCTGAATTCATGTTTACATAGTTTGTAAGGCTGAAAAAAGACAAGACGTCCATCCAGTTCAGCCTGTTGTGCTAAAGTGTTGATTCAGAGGAAGGCAAAAAAAAAAAAACATGAGGTAGAAGCCAATTGTCCTCATTTTAGGGAAAAAAATTCCTCCCCGACTACAATCTGACAATCGGAATAATCCCTGGATCAACAACCCTACTCCAGAATCCTAATCATTATAAATTTTTATATTATTACGCTCCAGAAATGCATCCAAACCCTTTTTGAATTCTGTTATTGATTTTACCATGACCCTTTCCTCTGGCAGAGACTTCCACAGTCTCACTGCTCTTACAGTAAAGAATCCCTTTCTATGTTTATGTAAAAACTGTCTTTCCTCAAGACGTAGAGTATGCCCCCTTGTTCTTAATACAGTGCTGGGTATAAATAAATAAATAAATAAATAAATGGATAATAAATGTTTAGGATTTTCACTTTCTATGAGTTTTGGGGATGTAGATTTGGAACTCCACATACAGAATTAAAAGGATTGATATGTCATTTCTAGCCAGAAGCCACATTGGTCAGAATAATAAATGCATTTTTTTAAGGCATTTATATTATTTTCTACAAAGTCAAATGTTTACATATATTTCATTAGTATTTGGTAGCATTGCTCTTAAACTGTATGACTTGGGTCAAACGTTTTGGATAAACGTAACGATGGTCATTACGGCCAAACAGTTCAATTTCAGTTCTGTCAGACCACAGCACATGTCTCCAAAAATGTAGGTCTTTGTTCCTGCATGCATTTACAAACATTAATCTGGCTTTTATATATTTCTTTTGGATTAATGGCTTCTTCCTGGCAGAGTAACCTTTCAGCCCACACTGATACACTACACGTTTCACTATGGATAATGACACAATCTGACCAGCTTCCACTAGCGTCTTCACAGGGTCTTTTGCTTTTGTTCTTGGGTTGATATGCACACGTAGGACCAAAGCACGTTCATCTCTGAGGCATAAAACCCGTCTCCTTCCTGAGCGGTATGATGGCTGGACATTCCCATGTTGTTTGTACCTGCGTATAATTGTTTGTACAGATGAACAAGACACCTTCAGGTATCTGGAAATTGCACCCAAGGATGATCCAGACTTGTGCAAGTCCACAATTCTCTTCCTGATATCTTGGCTGATTTCTTTAGACTTTCCCATGATGTTACGCAAAGAAGCAGTGTGTTTCTAGTGTGTACTGCAATACATCAACAGGTGTTTCTCTAATTAACTCAAATGTTTTCAATAAATCAGAAGCTTCCAAAGACATGAAATCATCATATGGGCTGTCCCAAATAGTGTAAAGGCATAGTAATCATAGTGTACATAAACTTTTGACTTTGTAGAAAGTAATAAAAATGGATTATAAAATTATTTCTCTCATTATTCTGGCATTTGGCAAATATAAATAATTTTGGTAATCCTAATTAACTTTAAACGGGTAAGGTTTATTTTGATTTCATGTCAGATAGTGACACGTAGCCCACCCCCCACCGTCCACTTCTGCACCAATTGATATAGTCTTTTCCCTCTCTAACCTATCTTCCCTTGCTTTACCTAGATTGTTCTCTCTCGTCATACCTAGTTTAAATACTCCTGCACCCCTTCTAGAACTCTTTCCGAATGCACAGCAGATGGCCTTCCATTCAGTTGAAACTTATCTGAATGTCTACTATCAGATTAGTCCACAGATTGTGATTAATTGTTTGGGGGTTAGAAAGGAAATTATTAAACCCTTTCCATATGTTTAAATGAGGTTCAGGAGGGAAGTGTCTACAATAAGGAACTAAACCTAAGTACAAGGGTCCACAATTAAAAATTAGCTGGGGCAGGAACAGAAGAAGTGTCAGATTAAATTATTTTTCTTAAAGAGTACAAAGAAATGGCGACATTTACTGTATGACCCTGGTGCCGACTCGCAAGTTCTATCTCTTTTTTTAATAGTGTATGGTCTGACAGTATGTATGAAAGTGTCTCACAGCACTTTATAAATGCTTCTTATTATATGCCAAAAGTAGTCTCAGCCCTACCATTGTGAAACTGAAATGCATTTTTGGTGCATCATACAATTCTGTCGTGGTATGCCCCAGTTTCATTTGCGTTTTCAAAAGTGTTGTGTCTGGTGTACAATGCACTTCTTTTTGCTGTACGATGGTTCATACATACAACAGGAACACAACAGTTTGTTTGGCACAAAGAACAAAAAAATGGTGCAGCCCCTTCATACAAAAGAGAACAAACTTCAATGGATGTGTTTGAAAAATCATTAGCAAGTGTATTAAACGTGTAAGTAAGCATACCTGTGATTCATACAACTAAGCTAAAAAAATAAAAAGTAAATAATATAAGGGCAGAATAGATGAATGGCATGGCCTTCTTCTGTGGTCAATATTCAATGTTTCTATTAGGATTGGTCTTGATTTCCATTTTATGAATAGTTTGTTATGTGTTTTCTGTAAAAGAGGATGAGTCTCAAACAGACATACATTTTAAAATGCAAACTAGTCATTTGTATAGTTTCCATACTGATTTCCATGATGCACTGTAATTGAATTTCTGGGAAAAACATGCTGTTTAACATAGATAGCTTTTCACTATACTTCATATGAACCATTGATGCCAACACCCAAGGGGCTAATAGTTCATTCTACAGATCTAAGTGGAAGAATTGGGTGGTATTCAAAATCTAGCCTCTCACATGGCAAAATTAGGCAGCTAAATTGTACCCCCTGATGCTTGGCATCTGTATATATTATGTTTTCTACCATCTGTACTTTATTCTTGCAAATCCTCAGAAGAATAGGGGACAAATAGTGAAATAACACAATACTGTCCAGTAAAGCTTTAAACGGGATATGTTTGTAGTTTACAACTATAGGTTCATATTGTTCTGCATAGGAGCTACAGACGCAAACCGGACTTACAAAGTTACTTCATATTTTTTTTCTTTTCTTTTATTGGGATATTAAATGAATAATTGCAAAAATAAAAACATAATCTGGATTATTATATTTTTCGTTCAGTTATGCTAAAAAGCTGATGTAACTATGTGTGTAACCACTTTGTAGGAATCTGAAAAAGCAATAAATATCATGTTGGGATATGTAGTAGACATGCCAAGTTAACAAATCTTTAACTAGACAACATATAACAAGCAGATCTCCAACTGGAAAGCTTAGGGTTCTTCAAGGGACATAAGCAAAGTTGCTTCTTAACTTGATTAGATTGAAAATCATGTGCCTCTGATTTCTTTTTTTGTAAAAACAGTTTATAACCCAATTGTTTTGTTCTTCTGAAATGAAGCTCTTCTTTAATCAAGTTCTAGATGATCTCACAAAAAACTTTAAAGGCAACTGGAGATTATTTATTATGTACTGCAAAAATAAAAAACTTTAATGTCTTTTTTCTCATTGTGTCTCAGAGATATATATATCGGATGAATATCCCAAAATATACATCAGACCGATATCAGATATCACTCAAACATAAGCTTCAGTGTTAAAAAAAGGATATTTAATGTGCATTGTGGATTTTTTACTGCAACGCATACTGCTAAACAAAAGCATAAGGAAACCCTTATTAGCATTGAGATTTTGGGGGTCTGGCTATTTTACTGTACCATTTTCGGGGCCTTTTTTAAACACATTGCTGGGTCCAGTGCAAAGTTTTGATGACTGGGCCCCCCAGTCTAATACAATCCATTTAGCAGGGGTGTTGCTGGGGCCCCAAAACACCCGGGGGTTGGGGCCCCTTTGTAAAAATTTTTGCTCTGTAGGGCTTGGGCACACAGCATTTTTCCTAATGGAACTGGGCTTGTTTTTTACAGAGAAAAAAATTTCGTTGCGTCACTAATTTCGCATTTTCCATATAGTCTCCCAGCGGTCACTGTAAAATGAAAAATGACCCCCTTTTTTGCAACAGCAAAGCTCGGGAAAAAAACTGATAGGGGATGTGGCATAACCCAGTTTCCGGGATGCAGTACCCCATCCGAAATAGGGGGACCACCCATCCTGCAATCAGTTTCCTTCCAGAGGCGGTGGCACCAAAATTTTGTTTTTTTTTTTGTGTTGGGGTTTTTTTTTTTTTCCACTTTTTATACACACTTTCCCCAGTCTGCTTGCTATTAGTACAGTAAAGAGAAAGGAAAAATAACATCCCCGATAGAGCAAAGGGAAAACTCTTTTGTCCTCTGTGGGGGTTATGGTATGTTTTTGTATATACCTTTTTTCCCTGGTGAAAAAAAAAGCCTAAAACAAAACTTGCCATACAAAACACGTAACTACACTGAATAAAAATGTCATGCAGGGACGGGAAAGCCCTTTTTCTTTTACTATTTCCAAGCAATCTGAGTCACATGGAAACAAAAGAAGGGATTTTGGGGTTGTCCACAAATTGAGGTCTTCTTGTTTTTATGCAGGGCCATTTCTATTGCTGTGAACAAGGAGGTGCAAAGACTCCTAGTATAAGGTTATATGCATGCAGGGACATCGGATGTGTACTTTTCGCTACTGCACTTATTATGACCAGACAGACTTATGTGGATTATTTAAAAAAAGGGAAGTACGAAAAGCATGTGCTGACCCAGAGCGGGTGTTTGCCAGTGCCCCAAAAAGGGACTTTCCCCCTCCCTTTTTAGCACACTGTCCCACTTTCACAGCATCTTTCCTTTTCTTTTACTTCCCCAAGCTCTTTTTCTTCCTTCAAACACTTACCTAATCCCCCTGCTCCCCACAGCTCCATCTTTTCCTTCTCACTACTCCCTCCTCACCCCTACTCCCACAGCTCCATCTTTTCTTTACACTACTCCCTCCTTCCCTAGTCCCCCATCTCTATCTCTTCCTTCTCACTACTCCTCATCATCCCACCTCCCCAAGCCCCATTTTTCCCTTTGCATACTACCTCCATCATCCCTAGAGAGAGCTCTGATTTTTTGTTGGGGCCCAGGGGGTTTTCATACAGTTAATATACCGGTGCAATCAGTTCTTTTGTGGTACATTTAAGAAACAATAAAAAACACATTTGGAAAAACACATCTGAAAACATATGTAGTTTTTAAAAAAGCATATACTGTTTCTGATAATGATTAGCATTGTTTAGACATGTTTAAAAAAAACACATGTATTAATTTTGTTTTGCAAGCTCATTTTTTAAAACACAAAAACATTACAGTAAAAGCACTCTCGGGGTATGATCACACAACAAAGGGTTCTAGGCAGATTTCCACTTTGAAATCTTCCTTGAAATCTGAAAGAAAGCGATTCCCATTGACCTCAATAGAGAATACGCATTGTAGTTCATACAATGCGCTTTTTTGGTTTTGAAAACTGACATACAGTCAAAAAACTATAAAAATGCTCATTCTTTTGTTAAACCACGTACGAGCATCCACAGTTCACCGTGTACCTCCCATGTACAGTTGCCTATGTACCTCCTGTACACCACCCAATCACTTCCATGCATACACAGATGCTCATGTGCCTTCTGTACACCCTAAAACCACTTGCAAACATTCACAGATCTCCATATACCTTCTGTACACCCCCAAACAAACATCCATAGTTCCCCATGTATCTCCTATACTCCACACAACCACTTACAGGCATCCACAGTTCTCTATATACCTTCCATACACCCTCAAACAAGCATTCACAGTTGCCCATGTACCTTATATGCTGGGAGGAATCCTGAAAGGCTGTGGGATCCCTTGTTGTAGGGGGAAGCTGCTCCCTCTACACAGTATTGCAGAGACTGGGTGTTGGGTCTTTCCTGACAGGGAACTCACTGCATCCATGCAGACAGGTGAGTGTTGTCCTTCAGTACTGCTTTTTCACACTTCACCATTTAATTAAGCCCCTAGAGGGACGTTTGTGGGTCCCTCAGGGGAATTGGATAGGGGATGCATATGTTTTAAGGGGGTCGGATTTTTTATGGAATGTTTTGGAGGGCAATGGCAGGCAGGGCAGCATTGGCATCTCCATTGGTTCCAGGCATTGGAATAGGGGTGGCTGGAGCAGGGGGTGCTGCCAATATGGTTTTTCCTGAGGGGATTGGAAGTACACAAGGAGTTTGGTGGCCTCCTGATGGGGGGGAGGGGTCAGGACATTAATTCAGCATCTGCCAAGGAGAAGGTGAAGGAGGATGATGCCTCCAGGATGAGTGATTCCACAAAAGGAGAAGTTATACACTCACCGGCCACTTTATTAGGTACACCATGCTAGTAACGGGTTGGACCCCCTTTTGCCTTCAGAACTGCCTCAATTCTTCGTGGCATAGATTCAACAAGGTGTTGCAACGATGCTCAATTGGTACCAAGGGGTCCAAAGAGTGCCAAGAAAATATTCCCCACACCATGACACCACCACCACCAGCCTGAACCGTTGATACAAGGCAGGATGGATCCATGCTTTCATGTTGTTGACGCCAAATTCTGACCCTACCATCCGAATGTCGCAGCAGAAATCGAGACTCATCAGACCAGGCAACGTTTTTCCAATCTTCTACTGTCCAATTTCGATGAGCTTGGGCAAATTGGAGCCTCAGTTTCCTGTTCTTAGCTGAAAGGAGTGGCACCCGGTGTGGTCTTCTGCTGCTGTAGCCCATCTGCCTCAAAGTTCGCCGTACTGTGCGTTCAGAGATGCTCTTCTGCCTACCTTGGTTGTAACGGGTGGCTATTTGAGTCACTGTTGCCTTTCTATCAGCTCGAACCAGTCTGCCCATTCTCCTTTGACCTCTGGCATCAACAAGGCATTTCCGCCCACAGGACTGCCGCTCACTGGATGTTTTTTCTTTTTCGGACCATTCTCTGTAAGCCCTAGAGATGGTTGTGCGTGAAAATCCCAGGAGATCAGCAGTTTCTGAAATACTCAGACCAGCCCTTCTGGCACCAACAACCATGCCACGTTCAAAGGCACTCAAATCACCTTTCTTCCCCATACTGATGCTCGGTTTGAACTGCAGGAGATTGTCTTGACCATGTCTACATGCCTAAATGCACTGAGTTGCCGCCATGTGATTGGTTGATTAGAAATTAAGTGTAAACGAGCAGTTGGACAGGTGTACCTAATAAAGTGGCCGGTGAGTGTATATGTGTGCTTTGAGGGACTGCTGGATGCCCAATTAAAGCAGAAGGTAAGGAAAAATTGTTTTCTCTTCTCCCATTGAAACAGTTTAACTTGGATAGGGCTAGGAAGAGGGATAGTTGGAAGAAGAATAAGGAGAAAAGACTGTATTGGTTGATACTGCAGTCATTTTCTATCTGGCTTCAAGCTTTTTCGAAACTGGCTAATGTGATTGATGGGAAGGTGCTGGAAATTGTTCTTCCCTTTTTTGCTTCTTAGATGCAATAAAGGAGGTTCATCGAGTTTATAGGGGACAGTCCTGGTTGTGTTATGACAAGCAATGCAATCTCATCAGCGCAAGGCAGTTCTGTCCTGCATTCGCTAGGACCACAAGCATATTGGTTTATGATTGAAGTTGACAACACCAGTTAGGACTGGTCAACTCTTTCATGGGAGTGCAAGGTCTCAGGGCAGTATACGTACTTTGCAGCTGTGCAAAAGGGACTGTGATAGCTCTTTAATAATGACAACTTCAAGTTTGGAGTGAAGTTTAAGTTCAAACACAAGTGCTCCTCCTGTGGTGGGGAACATAGAGTAAATAAATTCTTTAGAGGCAGAAAAGGTAAGGGTGAAGGTTATGCTTATGGAAACAGGGGAGAGGCCAGTGCGGCAAGCAGAAGCTTACTATGCCTGTAAGTAAACATGCTTTGGTTAAGAAGCAATTAAAGAGAAAATCTTTTGGCATGTCATGTGAAAAATCTCAAGAAGACTGCTCTATTGAGGCTTAAGTGCATATCAAAAGCCACATTCTTTGCACAATAGACAGCAATAGCATCTGAGAAACCTCATTGACTTATAATGGGGTCTATTGGGTTCCACTGAGATTTATAAAGCAATGTTTTTTCCTGTAAACAGGTATAGAGACACCAATGTTTCTTTTTTGTAAAGAGGACAATTGTTCATCCATACTGCAAATAATAAAACATTGATTTAGAGTGCAGGTCAAAAAGGTTCCACACTTAGGATGGGAACATAAAAACTGTTCTAACTTATGGAATACCAATTAGTTATACAAGCCAACCATTTAAAATTTGTACTGTTATGTTTAGGCAAGATTGTAGGTTTTAATCGGTTCACAGATTTTGCAAATATCTGAGATACTTGCTAAATAAAAATAAGCATGCATATCTAAAACCTCTGTTTTACAAGCATCGCACAAGGTTATATGACTTCATGAAAACAAAACATGTTGTATGAGCCAGCTGTTGTTTGTGGTTCATAATATTACAATACCTTGAAATAATCTTAACTTTTCATCCATTTTGCCAACAAGGGCACATTAATCAAATCTTAACATCTGGGCAGGGTTTCCTACTATTGGCACAAGTGTTTTGTTCTCATGAATAGTTGGCACCAAGTTGGCTTTTTACTATTTTGTAAATCAATGAATCACCAGAGTATTCTATCTATGTTTCCCTTTTCTATTCTTTTAAAATTACCTCAGATTTTCAAATCTGCAGACATATGGTAAAAAACAAACTGTAACTCTCAGAACAGATCTTAAAATGTAATTAATATCAGGACTGATTCATTCATTTTTAGCATATAATTCTTCCTATACTATATAACTTTTATATTTGTTTTCTTTTACATTTGTGTATGTTTTTAAGAATGATGTATTAAAAATAAATGAATATACTAATAACTTTCAGCATTTTACCAATTATTTTGTTTTGCAATCTTTTTTTTTTTTTTTTTTAAATAAAAGACCCCGTAGACCAGCTATCTGGTGAAATGTTAAAATGTATTGGTAGCTAGAATTTAGTGACATGTATGATGTGAATTATTGGTCTGGTTACTACTGTAAAGCTGTTGTACTAAGTTAAAATATGTCATGTTTTCTGGGGTAAGTAAGGACTGACACCTTAGATGCTAGGTAGTTGTGGATCCTCTGGGCCACTGTGAGCATAGATGGTATAGGTGGAGACCATGCCAGGGAACGAGTCTAACCCGAAGTCTTCACCGAAGCCTGTTGCAAGGCCAGATGGGCTGAGCTGCAAGGAACCTGCAAGTTATTATCTCTGACATGGGTACTAGCGGAGACAGCCAAAGTGCTGGACAAATATTGACAGAGGCGACAGGTCTCAGGCAGGTGAAGCCGTAGGCAGTGACAGAGTCCCACGCAAGTAACGGACTGGTACAACGGCAGATAGCAGCAATAAATTGCAGGTAGCTGACTCATTTAATGGCAGAAACAGCAGTGGAAAGTATAACACACAGTTAAACCAGGGGTTAACTCTGGTAATAATGGAATAGCAGCAGCATACAACAGCCAGGATCACAGAAGTACAACCATGAACTGATGCTCGAGCAGATGCAGGAAATCCCTTAAATCAGAGGAGGTCACAGGTCATTGGACAAGTAATTAGGTACTGTCCTTTTAAATATTCCTGCACTGCGGTGTGCCCTAGTGGGTGCATGTGTGTACGCAGGATGCCACAGAGCAGGAGCGACGATAGGTGAGTTGAATCTACCAATGGACGGTGCTGCCAGAACCGGATCACTCACCACAGAGACAGAGGTAACTGGGGATGTAGCAGAAGGGACCCAGCATTGTTCATGATCCAGAACAGGAGCGGGGGCATGAACCGGGACCATAACAGGGGACATGAAAGAGTCATAGGCATGTCCATGGTCTGAGACACGAACTGAGGTGTGAACTGTGACAGGACCCTTCCCCCATTAAGCCCCTCCTCCGGACTAGCTGACTGCCCCGAAACAAACATGGGGCAACCACTTTCTCCTCAGTATCCCAGGACTATCTTCAGAGGAGAGGTCATACCAACCCTGGGAAACTTTCTGGACTTGGGGAACCACAACAGGCACAGCAGAAACAGTAGGCAGGAAGAGAGGTGGGCGGGCTTGTGAAATGACTTAAGAGTCCAGAGAATCATTTTGGGTTTGAGACTCCACAGCTGGTACAAGCAACTCGCAGGGATGTAGGTGGGTGGTACTGCATCAGATCGGCAACATGATTGGCACTGCTCACCCCAATGGGTAACCTCACCTGGTTTCCAATCCAAATTGGAGCACGCAGCTGGAACCATGGAGACCCAGAAGAACCGAAGCAGAAGAACCAGGCAGGACATAGAATCAGATTTCCTTCTTGTGGGAACTTCTGACTTGGAGACACAGAGGCTTGGTGCAGAATTAGACAGGTTCTTTCAGAATCTCCCCATTAATGAAGAAGACAGACAGGCAGAACAGAGATGTGTCTCCACCCAGGGTAGCCTCACCCACGAGACTATGGCACTGGGGTTTCCAGGGTGCAGTTGGGGAAGACTGGGCATTTTTTTAGGTAGTTCTTGGCACTGCCACAGTATAAACACAAGTTCAGACTGCATTGACGAGTGTGTTCCTCTGATGACAGATGAGCACGATTCATCTTAGGGAGACGCGGGTGCCAGGTGAGGGAAACTTGGGGAGAATAGTACAAAGCAAGGTGGCTTGCGAGGTCCGGAATGTGTTGGCTGTTGGCGAAGTTCTAACTCTCTCTCTGCAAAACAGATGTCAATCTTGGTAGCCAGAGCAATAAGGTCATCCTGGGAACCTGGTAGTTCATGACCGGCCAGCTCGTCCTTAAAACGCTCAGCGAGGCTCTCCCACAAAGCTACAACAAGGACCTCATTGTTCTAAGCAAACTCAGAGGCCAATGTGTGGAACTGGATGGCATATTGGGCCACCGCAAAATTGTTTTGTCTGGAGTATAGCAAAGCAGATGCCACAGAGGTATTGTGCCCAGGTTGTTCAAATATCTTGCGGAAGGTGCACAGAAAATCCTGAAGATCCAATGTCAGCAGGTCTCCTCTCTCCCAGAGGGAGAGGTCCAGACAAAGGCTTCACTTGTGAGTAGGCTAACGATGAAAGCCACTTTGGCTCAGTCAGACGGGAAATGGTATTGCAGGACCTCAATGTGTATTGTACACTGGTTAATAAATGTGCAACATGTCATCGGATCTCTGTAGTTATGGGAAGGCAGAGGCAAATACAGGCCTGGACTGGTAATGGCAATGGAAGATGGAGTGACTACAGGTACAGGTGTAGGTGTCTGTGAAGATGCCAGTGCCGACATAACATATTCCACAGGTAACATACTGTAGCTTCTGGAAAAGTTGCGCCAAATGGACGCCATGATGTGTGACTATGGCTGCGATGTGCTAGGTGTCTATGCCTATGGTCCACAGGTGGAGTTAATTCCTGGGGCCCACCAGTTGAGTTTTTATGGGCCCACCAGTGGAGTTTATGTTAAGGACCCACCCTACAGCTACTGTAAATGAATGTAGATGTCTCCTATACTCTGCTTCTTGCTTTTTGCCATTGTTTCTATGCTTTTGTGTCTCTTCTGAAAATATATTGGGAGATTAAAAAAACAAGTTTAGGGGGCTCAGGGGCCCACCAGGAGTTTCCCCTATTCCCCATTGGGCCAGTCCGAGTCTGCCAGTGGGATCCAATGTCAGTTCATTCTCTCATGGGTTCAGTTTGTTCTGTCACATTTTCCGGTGTCAGTAAAGAGTGACACCATAGATGCTGGGTAGTTGTAGAACCTTTGAGTCACTGGGAGCGTAAATAGTATAGGTGGAGACCACACCAGGGAGCGGAGTCTAAGAGGTCATTACTAGAGATGGGCGAATTTCTCAAAAATTCGATTCGGTGACTTCGCCGAATTTTCCGCCAAAATTCGTCTCGGTCTGAATTGCTTCGGGACGAATTGTGTTAAAAAACAGCTATTTCCAGGCTGCACAGAGCCTGCAGGGGGCTGTAGAACGTTGTGCCATGCTTAAATATGCAGAGGGAGCTTGGTTTGGTCTTCATACAATGTTGTATTTTAGTATGAAACGCAGATGACTGCCGCCGCTCTTAGAATCGCTTCACTATAAAATTCCCTGGGCACTTAAGAGGGCAAAACTGACCAAAAAATTCAAGCGGGAATGTAGCCTGATAAAGTCATGGCAGCGAACAAGTTGAGAGCTCAGTTGGCAACATCAGTGACAGAGTGTGGAGGTGACGGCAGCAGCCACAGCAGCATGAGGTCAGAGAGTGGCAAAATGACATTCTGGAGGTTGCAAAAACAGGAGTAGGCAACAGAGTGGCACAATAACAAAGTGTGGAGGTTACGGCCGCAGCCTCAGCAGCAGCATGAGATCAGACAGTGGCACAATGACATTCTGGAGGTGGCAAAAACAGGAGTAGGCCACAGAGTGGCACAATGACAGAGAGTGGAGGGCACGGCAGCAGCCATAGCAGCAGCATGAGGTCAGACAGTGGCACAATGACAGAGTGTGTAGGTCACGGCAGCAGCCAATGCATCAGCATGTGGTCAGACAGTGTCACAATGACTTTCTGGAGGTGGCAAAAACAGAAGTAGGCCACAGAGTGGCACAATGACAGAGAGTGGAGGTGACGGCAGCAGCAGAATGAGGTCAGACAGTGACACAATGACACAATGTGGAGGGCACGGCAACAGCCACAGCAGCAGCAGCATGAGGTCATAGAGTGGCACAATGACAGATTGTGGAGGTGGGTGGCAATACCAGTCCCTGGTAAAGATGGTTCATGGCAGATGGAGAAACTGGCAGCAGATGTGTGGCATCAGGCGGGTGGCGGCATCAGAATAGTGGCTGAGGCAGGTAGTTTGAATCCAGACTCATCTCTCACAGTTTGGGTGAGGCATCATGGCTGATGTAGTCTGACGCCTAAGGCATTGGTGTGTGGAAATCCTGGCCGATCCCCACCTGATACATCTTGACAAAGGTCAGACGTTCCACATTTCCCGTGGACAAGCGGGTTCTCCTTGGGGTAACGATGGCCCCCGCCATACTGAACACCCGCTCTGATGCCACACTACTGGCCGGGCAGGACAGCTTCTCCACTGCAAACTCGGCAAGTTGCGGCCACACATCCAGTTTGGCTGCCCAGTAGTCCAGCGGATCTTCTAACTGGGGTGGCAGAGTGCTGTCCAAGTAGGCCACCACCTGTTGGTTCAGGGTCTGCTCCAGGTCCTGCTGCTGCTGCTGGCGACTGCACTCCTCACTAGGCGGGTGAAGGAAGCTGCTCATCAGTGACTCCAGACTTAGGTTGCTGCTGATGGAGCTGGTACTGCTCATACCCCTCCTTCTTCCCTCAGCAGCTGCGGCACTAGTACGTGAGCGCTGAAGAACCCACCGGTCAGACCTGTCAGAGGAGGGACGATGCCGCACATAGGCAGTGGCCAACTGACTACGGAGGATTTCCCTATAGTATTTTAGTTTGTACTCCCTCTCAGCAGCTGGGAAAAAGGCTCCCATTTTGGACCACTAGCGAGGGTCCAATAGGGTGGAGAGCCAGAAGTCATCCCTCTGCCGGATGGTGACTTTTCGGCTGTCACTAGCCAGGCAAATCAGCATGCTGCGGGCCATCTGCACAAGTGACTCCGAGGGGCTCCCTGCCTTCATCTCCACTGTATACTGCCACGGTGCTTGCGGGTCATCTGCCTCGTCTTCCTCATCTCCATCTACCTCCTCCAGCTGCTCCTGCTCCTCCTCTCTTGTCACCTGGGTAGAAAATCCACTCATTTCACCAGACAATGCTTCTGCTCCAATGTCCTCCTCCTCCATTTCAGTCCCCACCGGACTCATGTGGCCACGAGATGTAATCGCCACGTCTCCAGTCCCCTGCCCAGACAATGACACAGTGTGTCATGTTCCAGGACATGAAGCAGTGGAATGACGTTATTCATCCCGTAGTCCAGGCGACTGACATATAATGTGGCCTCCTCGAATGGCCTCAACAAACGGCATGTGTCACGCATGAGCTGCCACTGGCTGACATCAAAGTTACACAGGGGAGTACTCCTGTCCGCCTTGTTCTTCAAAAAATTGTTAATGGCCTTTTTCTGTTCATTTGTCGGTCCAACATGTGCAGGCTGGAATTCCAACGGGTGGAAACATTGCATATCAGAGTGTGTTGAGGGAGGCTGTTCTGCCACTGCAACTCGAGGAGGGTGTTCTTGGCTTTGTAGGAATGGATGAAGTGCATGCACAGTTTCCAGGCCATTTTCAGAATCTTCTGAAGATCGGTGGAAGACTTCAGGAACCTTTTCACAACCAGATTGAACACATGCGCCATGCAGGGCGCATGGACCATCCCTGCTCAGTGCAGCGCGGACACCATGTTACTCCCATTGTCCGTCACCATAGTTCCGATTTGCAGTTGGCGCGGAGAAAGCCACACATAGATTTCTTGCTGCATGACGCGGAGCAGTTCCTCCCCTGTGTGACTTCGTTCGCCGAGGCAAGCCAGGTGTAGAACTGCTTGACACCGCTTTGCCCTACACATGTGGTATGATGGAGCAGTACTTGTGGAGGCTGAGATGGTGGTGGTGGTGGAGGAGGAGGAGGAGGCGGACATTGGCGCAGGAGCCGCAGTTTGACAACGTTTGAGGAGAAAACGGCATCTCCTGTCCAAGTTGTTGGTGTGTGCCTGGGCAGGAAGCACATTCACCCAGTGGGCCATAAAGGACATGTACTGGCCTGACCGTAGTTACAGCTCCAGACGTCCGCGCTGCTGTGCACCTTGGAACAAACCGATAAGCTCAAGGACTGGCCCACCTTCTGTTCTACATATTTATGAAGTGCTGGTACTGCCTTTTTGGAAAAGAAATTACGGCTTGGAACTCTCCATCTCGGCTCGGCACAAGCCATTAGTTCTCTGAACGGTGCAGAGTCCACCATTTGGTAAGGGAGGGACTGCAGTACCAACAACTTGGACAGGAGCATGGTCAGTTTCTGCACCTTAGGATGGTTAGGATACATACTGTTGTCTCTTTGCAATCGCCTCGCTGAACGACTGCTGGCGCCATGAGTAGCGAGGAGCAGGAGCATCTGGACCGGGAGATGATGGCAAAGAGAAACAGCTCCCTTCTGCAGAGGTGGTGGAGCCTTGACTGGCTGCAATGGCATGTGTGCCACTGGGCGCTGCTGCTGCTGTTGCTGCGGCGGTGGCAGGATGGACCACCACATCTGAGTCACGATTCTCCCAGGCCACCGGATGGTGACGCTGCATGTGTTGATGCAGGGCCGTGGTGCCAACATTAGCTCCCTGGCCACGCTTCACTTTCTGCCCACAGATTCTACCTATACCCATATTCGGCTTTTCCAGTGTCTTAGCAAAGAACTGCCACACCACCGAGTAGCTGATTTTACCGCCAACGCTCCGCACTGAGTGACTACTGCCGCCGCTGCCTCGCTGAGCCCCTGTGCCGCTACTTTCTTGGACCTGCGAAGTGGGTTTTCTACCCCGTGGCCGCTTGGCTCCCGACCTCACACTGCTGCTACCCTGCTGACTCACGGCCATACAACCCACTTGCTGGCTGCGCCGTTGCCTGACGCGCAAGCTGACGCCCTCTTCTCCTGACGATGATGAAGCCCTTGCTTCACCCGGCTCCCAAGTGCGGTCGGCTACATCATCATCTATTTGTGTTTCATCATCACTGCTGTCCTCATCACCGGTCTTGGTATGCAGAGGCTGACCCCTCACAACATGACCTCCCATGCCACTCTCCACATCTATACTTTGCCGCCTACTGCAAGAAGCAGGGGATATTGGCCCCATTTCTTCGCTGCCAAGTTGTTGCTTACTGGCCTCCTCAAATTGTTCATCCTCGCTGTATAGTGGCGCTGAGCCCAGACCACATAGTAGATCTCTGGCTGAGGGAACCGGATGGGACAGAGGCGGGTTGAGGAAAGGCGAGGGCCGCTGACCCGCTCCTGGGCCCTGCCAACTAAGGGTTGTGTCTGACGTTCCCACCAACTCTTGGGTGGGGTTGTCAGATGTCATCTGGGAGGAAGTGGATGACCTCGTCAACCAATCAAGAACCATTGGGTTGCTGAAAAACACACGGCCGCTAGATGACAGCGGCAGTTGTGGCCTCACCGAGTGACCCCTGCTGTGACGTCCCCTTGCTGTGCTGCAACGTGGGCCTGCTCCAGGAATGTTTGTGCCACTGCCACTCGCAGGTGAAGATCCTGCCACCTCTCTGTCTGACATACTGTTTGTTCTAAAATGTACAGACACTGTTAGATGAAGATCTCTGTATATGACAAATACACACCCTGTATCTGACTCCAAATGAACCCACTAAGAAGCTTGGGTAACCCTTGGATATAAATTGCGCTCCACAAATGGGCAGGAAAAATTTACTTGTATGTGCCGTTTAAAAACACTGTGTATTTTACTGAATATAAAAGCACAAACAGGCTTAATTAACCTTCAGATATGAATTATGCTACAGGCAAAATTTCTTCTTTGGAGTTGAAAAAGAACGTTTCTTTTAGGGACCACAACAGCAGAACAACGCTTAATTAACCCCTGGATCTAAATTGCGCAAAAGAAATGAGCAACCAAAAATTACCAGCTTTGTAGCGTGTCAAAATGGCGTGTATTTTACGGTACACAACAACAGAAAAACTTGTAATTAACCTTCGGTTATGAAATATGCCACAGGCAAAATGTCTTCTTTGGCGTTGAAAAAGAACGTTTCTTTTAGTGACCACAACAGCAGAACAACGCTTAATTAACCCCTGGATCTAAATTGCTCAAAAGAAATGAGCAACCAACAATTAAGTGGTATTTGGATTGCAAAAACGCGGTTTCTTTAACTGAATACAACAGGAACAACCTTAAATAACCCTTGGATATTCAATGTGCTGAAGAACTGAGCAGATAGCATTAAAATGTATATGCAGCTGCATTGGACGCACACTGGACTTCAGTTTCAATACCCCACAAAATCAGAATTAGAACGTAAGAGAAGCAGTCTCTGAGACAAGCTGTGACAACCCCCAAAAATTGCTGCATAAAAGTGAGTTCTTTAGTATGAGATATCATAAGCAGCCGCGGCAGCACCTTCCCTACTCAGTACAGTGAGAGTGGTATGAGCTCCCAGCGTTGCGCCCGGACTTATATAGTGCGGTGACGTCACAGAATCCCGCCGGTCTCTGATTGGCTTCATCTCTGCACATGTCATGCAGGCTATGCCCTTCTTCCTCCCAGAGTTCTTTGCCCCATGTAACGCCATGTGCTCGCAGCCATTTTATCAATCAAAAACACGCTTAGTTCCCACGAATCACCCCAAACTTCGACTTCGTTCAGAATCGAAGTTTTCCTGAAATTCTAAACGAATTCCACTTCGTTAATATCGATTCGCCCATCTCTAGTCATTACCCCTTATGTGGGTACTCGTGGTGACGGCCAAAGTGCTGGACAAAGGGCACTGGAAATTGACAGAAGGGAGAGGTCTCAGGCAGGTGTAGGCATAGCCAGATGACAGAGTCCTAGGCAGGTAACGGACTAGAACAACGGCAGATTCTATAACAGCAGGGAATTGCAGGTAACCGACTCGCTCAGTGGCAGAAACAGCATTAGAGAGTATACCACACTGTTAAACCAGGGGTTAACACAGGTAATACTGGAATAGCAGCAGAAATACAACAGCCAGGGGTCAGGATCACAAAGGTACAACCAGAAACTGACACAGTAGCAAAGGCAGAAAGTCCCTTAAATCCCTTTAAATATTTGTGCGTGTGCACGCACAGGATGCCACAGAACAGGAGCGAGGATAGGTGAGTTGAATCTGCCGTTGGCCACCACAGCCGTTATCGGAGCACTCCCCACAGAGACACAGTTAACTGGAGATGCAGCAGACAAGACCCGCCCATACCCGCGGTCTGGAACAGGAGCTGCGGTATGGACAGAGACCGCATCAGGGGACATGATAGAGGCATGGGCACGTCCATGGTCCGAGTCACGGACCACAGCGCAAAACGTGACAATTTACATGTTGTCTGTGTAATTTTTCCTGTCTTTGCATTACTGAGTACCCCTGATTCTTCCTATTCAACCTTCTCCCCCCCAAAAAAGCAAAAAACAAACAAAAAAACACATATTAATTGGTTAAATGGCTTTTATGAAATGTTCCCTAGTTACATGTGACTGATAGAAACTAGATGTGAGCCCATTAGTATGACCATTTCCTACTTTTGACATTAGCAGCACATACCTCATGAAGTCAGTTATGTCTGGTAAGTTGGCTTGATGGGTATATGAGGTGTGTGATAGGCTGTCTACACACGTATCTCTCATTTCTGTCATGGGTAAGAGGGATGATTGGCAAAAATGATTACCGGCTTTTGGGGCAAGGGTGGCAGTATTTCTGAAACTATGGCACCATTTAATGTCTCATAGAATGCATAGGGGAACCAAAAATGATTATGTGTGGCGTAAAATAGCACAATTAATGCTCCACAATTTTCTACGTTTAACTTTCCAAGTTCATCGTATGGTCAGTATGAGAATGGATATACCACATGTTTATCGTTTTCATTAAGTGGGACATGTATGAAAACTGTCTAGGTCTAAGACTTTTGTTGCCCTCAGCAACCAATCAGAGTGTCTCTTTCATTTCATGTAGTACTCTGAAAAAATAAAAAGGGAGCTCTGATTGGTTGCCATAGGCAACAAAGAAAGTTTTTTATTATTATATTATAATAATTATATTTTCATTTGCATTGATATATTCTGAGGTCTCTACAGTATCTCACAAAAGTGAGTACACTCCTCACATTTGTGCAAATATTGCATTATATGTTTTCATGGGACAACACTGAAGATATGAAACTTTAAAAAAATGTAAAGTAATCAGTGTACAGCTTGTATAACAGTTTTAATTTGTTGTGGCTTCAAAATAGCTCAAGTCACAGCCATCAATGAGTACACCCCTAAGAGAAAATGGACAAATTGTGCCCAAAGCGTCAAAATTTTGTGTGTCCACCATTATTTTCCAGTACTGCCTTGACTTTCTTAGGCATGGAGAGCTTCACAGTTGCCATTGGAATCCTCTTCCACTTCTCCACGATGACATCACTGGTGTATGTTAGAGACCTTGTGTTCCTCCACCTTCTATTTGAAGATTCCCTACATATACTCAATAGGGTTTTGGTCTGGAGACATAGTTGTCCCATCCAGCACCTTTACCCTCATTTTCTTAGTAAGGCAGTGGTTGTCTTTGAGTTGTATCTGGGGTTGTTATTATGTTGGAATACGGCCATAGGCCCAGAAGGGAGAGGGATCATGCTATGCTTCAGTATGTCATAGTACATGTTGACATTCATGGTTCCCTCAGTAAACTCCTCCTCACAGCCAGGTAGCACTCATGCATCCCCAAACCATGACACACTTACTGCCATGCTTGACTGTAGACAAGACACACTTGTCTTTGTACCTCCCACCTGGTTGCCATCACACACACTTGACATAATCTGAACCAAATAAGTTTATCATGGTCTCATCAGACCACAGGACGTGGTTTCAGTAATCCATGTCCTAAGTCTGCTTGTCTTCGGCAAACTGTTTGCTGGCTTTCTTTTTGCTTCATCTTTAGAAGAGGCTTCCTGCTGGAATGACAGCTATGCAGACCAATGTGATGCATTGTGCGGTGTGGTCTGAGCACTGACAGGCTGACCTCCCAACCCTATAACCTTTAGCTATGCTAGCAACAGTCCTACTGTCAACAGTCATACATCTATCTCTGGATATGACGCTAAGCATGTGCACTAAACTTCTTTAGTCAGCTTGTTCTGAATGAAAACTGTCTTGTTAAACTGCTAGATGGTCTTTGCCACCATGCTGCAGCTCAGTTTCAGGGTGTTGGCAATCTATTTATAGCCTAGGCCAGCTTCATGTAAAGCAACAATTCTTTTTTTTCAGATCCTCAAACAGTTCTTTACTATGAGGTGTCATGTTGAACTTCCAGTGACCAATATAAGTGAGTATGAGAGTGATAACACCAAATTTAACACACCTGCTTCCCATTTACATCGGAGACCTTGTAACACTAACAAGTTACATGACATTGTGGTGGAAAATTGAAAACTGGGCACAATTTTTCAGTTTTTACTTAGGGGTATACTCACTTTTGTTGCCGGCATTTTATTTATTGATGGCTGTGTGTTGAGTTATTTTGAGGGCACAATTTTGAGGGCTTGCAAATTTACATTGTGATACAAGCTGTATACTGACTACCTTACATTGTAATCATACACTATAGCAAACTTAGATACAAGCTAGGCCAACCATAGATCAATACTATACCAAAGATCACAGCAAATAAATAAATAAATAAAATATTTCTAAATTATAAAAAAGCTGATCTTTATTGAGAAAATATTTTTAAACAAACTAAAAAATGTATTAAAATATGGCCCAACAAAAGTGGAGAGGTACAGGCAGTCAGATGGGAATCATCAATGATACAAATTACATAGAGGATAATAGTCACATGATCTCAAGCAAAACATATACAGCTATCCAATAAATATACCATGATTTGGTGTGAATAATACATATTAAAATTAAATTCAGAAAATATTAAAGTATGAATATCTTCTATGTAATTTGTATCATTGATGATTCCCATCTGACTGCCTGTACCTCTCCACTTTTGTTGGGCCATGTTTTTAATACATTTTTTTTAGTTTTTTAAAAATATTTTCTCAATAAAAATATTTTTTTTAATAATTTAGTTTCATTATTATTATTATTTTTTTTAGCTGTGATCTTTGGTATAGTATTACTTTACATTGTGTCAAAATGTCATATCTTCAGTGAAAGATAAAATGCATAATGTAAAATAAATATGAGGAGTGTACTCATTTTTGTGAGATATTGTAACTTAATTATTACATCCATGGACCTTTGTAACATTGTTTTTGTAAGTTTTTATGGCATTAGTTTTTTTTTTTTAATTTCTTTTTTTACACTTTTCATCATGCGGGATTAGTAATGTTATTTTGTAATACAGGCATCCTCAAACTGCGGCCCTCTAGCTGTTGGGAAACTACAACTCCCATCATTCCCACTGTTATAGATTATATAAATGCATGATGGGAGTTGTGGTTTCCCAACAGCTGGAGGGCCACTGTTTGAGGATGCCTGTTGTAATAGATCACATATAGTTGTGCCGCACCACTCATATAGACATTGTTTGAACAAATGGGTCTTAGCTCTGACTGGCCCACAGGAAAGCAGGGGGAATCCATGATAGGCCCCTGGGAATGGCAGGCCTGGGGTTTCTTTTCAGGAAAATAAAAGATAGAAAAAAAGAGGCAGAAAGTAAGAGGCAAAGTATAAGTGTGCAGTAGCTGAATGGTGAGCCGCAAGAATCAACTCCTCTGGTGGGCCCTAAAACTCTGTTTTACTGGCAGTTCTCAAGAATCAAATCCATTGTTGGACACCAAGCACTATTGTCTGATACCGACTGAGTCCAGAAATGTATATCTGCAGTTCCACAAGTGGTGATCACTGATCAGCAACTAGATACAGTCATATGAAAAAGTTTGGGCACCCCTATTAATCTTAATCATTTTTAGTTCTAAATATTTGGGTGTTTGCAACAGCCATTTCAATTTGATATATCTAATAACTGATGGACACAGTAATATTTCCGGATTGAAATGAGGTTTATTGTACTAACACAAAATGTGCAATATGCATTAAACCAAAATTTGACCGGTGCAAAAGTATGGGCACCCCAACAGAAAAGTGACATTAATATTTAGTAGATCATCCTTTTGCAAAAATAACAGACTCTAGTCACTTCCTGTAGCTTTTTATCAGTTCCTGGATCCTGGAAGAAGGTATTTTTGACCATTCCTCTTTACAAAACAATTCAAGTTCAGTTAAGTTTGATGGTCGCCGAGCATGGACAGCCCGCTTAAAAGTATCCCACAGATTTTTCAATGATATTCACGTCTGGGGACTGGGATGGCCATTCCAGAACATTGTAATTGTTCCTCTGCATGAATGCCTGAGTAGATTTGGAGCTGTGTTTGGATCATTGTCTTGCTGAAATATCCATGCTCGGCGTAACTTCAAATTCATCACTGATTCTTGTACATTATTCTGAAGAATCTGCTGATACTGAGTTGAATCCATGCGACCCTCAACTTTAACAAGATTCCCGGTGCCGGCATTGGCCACACAGCCCCAAAGCATGATGGAACCTCCACCAAATTTTACAGTGGGTAGCAAGTGTTTTTCTTGGAATGCTGTGTTTTTGGGACGCCATGCATAATGCCTTTTTGAATGACCAAACAACTCAATCTTTGTTTCATCAGTCCACAGGACCTTCTTCCAAAATGAAGCTGGCTTGTCCAAATGTGCTTTTGCATACCTCAGGAGACTCTGTTTGTGGCGTGCTTTCAGAAACGGCTTATTTCGCATCACTCTCCCATACAGCTTCTCCTTGTGCAAAGTGTGCTGTATTGTTGACCGATGCACAGTGACACCATCTGCAGCAAGATGATGCTGCAGCTCTTTGGAGGTGGTCTATGGATTTTCCTTGACTGTTCTCACCATTCTTCTTCTCTGCCTTTCTGATATTTTTCTTTGCCTGCCACTTCTGGTCTTAACAAGAACTGTCCCTGTGATCTTCCATTTCCTTACTATGTTCCTCACAGTGGAAACTGACAGGTAAATCTCTGAGACAACTTTTTGTATCCTTCCCCTGAACAACTATGTTGAACAATCTTTGTTTTCATATCATTTGAGAGTTGTTTTGAGGAGCCCACTCTTCACAGGAAA
This sequence comes from Phyllomedusa bahiana, assembly GCA_025379985.1. Taxonomy (NCBI): domain Eukaryota; kingdom Metazoa; phylum Chordata; class Amphibia; order Anura; family Hylidae; genus Phyllomedusa; species Phyllomedusa bahiana. The sequence goes on from JAODAL010012719.1 coordinate 56,665, forward strand.
TTCAAATAGGAGAATAGCTTGCAATTGGCCACCTTAAATACCTTTTCTCATCATTGTATACACCTGGCTATGAAGTTCAAAGCTCAGTGAGGTTACAAAACCCATGTTGTGCTTCAGAAAGTCAGTAAAAAATAGTTAGGAGTATTCAATTCAATAAAATGATAAGGGTACCCAAATTTTTGCACCAGTCAAAATTTGGTTTAATGCACATTGCACATTTTGTGTTCGTACAATAAACCTCATTTCAATCCGGAAATATTACTGTGTCCATCAGTTATTAGATATATCAAATTGAAATGGCTGTTGCAAACACCCAAATATCTATAACTAAAAATGATTAAGATTAATAGGGGTGCCCAAACTTTTTCATATGACTGTATCTCTTAATGAACCAATTTCCAAAGTAAAATCCTTCACTTACTCTTCAATTTAGATCTTATTATTACTTCAAATACAGGTAATCCCACAAGACATGATTCTTATTTGATTATTAATGTTATAATGTAATAATACAATTGTGATATGTATGGTTTCCTGGGGTTGTTTGTAAATTGGTGGGGCATACTGGGAGATTTGAGCAAGATTACATTATCTCATATTAGGCCCTGAGAAAGTGTTAGAGACGCATAACAACTGTTGGCCAGAATCTGATGGTGTCATCTTCTGTGTGATTATCTGTATACAAAGCATTATTAAAATCAAGATTAAAGGATAAGGGTCATGAAGGATGTTTGTCTGGAAATTGGTTTATGGATGCACCAATACCAACTTTGTTTAATTTTTTATTGTTCATTTTTAAATGATACTTGGAGAAGATTTTTTTTTACTTTTTATATTTAAAAACTTTATTTTACTTTTGTTAGATATTTTTAGCATCCCTGTATGACTATATTTGTACACTAAACTGCGATATTAATGTATTGCAGTGCAGTGCACATCTATCAATCTCCCATTGCACCTCCAGAGGAATAAATATAGTACCAAGTCAGGCCTGGGAGTATAAATTAGGTCCCAACTGTCTTATTAATGGAATATCACCCTGTTATTGACGTGTTAAGGGACTGATCTAGTGGCAATAATCAGGTCTTTTTTTAAATCAGATAATTAAAAAAAAATAAATATCCTACACAGAATTGAAAAAGTATTTCATTGACAAAACCCGCAATGTATCTGACATAAAACAATATTATGTTTATATTTACCTGCAAAATAAAAAAACATCAAATCAGCCCTCATTCCCACCCAGAGAGTAGATGCAAAACATCTTAAAGAGGTCACCTCCTGGGTACATTTAATATTTAAATCAAATAAAGGGTCAAAGCATATTATAAAATACTCAAAGGGTCAAAAGGATTCAAAGTGATGCTGTAACCACCTCTCCATCTTCTCCTTTACATAAAAATCCTAAACTACCATGGACAAATGTAACTGTAATGGGGAGTTATCAGAAAAACTTCTCGCCAAATAATCCACCCATATAATATACAGGAAAATGGAATCTGAGGCTAGTGCTGAATTCATTCGAGATAGGGACTGGTGAGTAGAGAAATAGCAGATAGACCTTGACAGGCCCACAGGAGAACAGGGTAACCCCCTGGAGGGCCCCTGAACATGGCCGCCCTGGAGTTTTCTAAACCCATAGGCAAAAAAGCAGAGAAAGAGAAGCAAAAAGCAAGAGGCAGAGCACAGGAGACATTTTCAGTCATTTATAGTAGCTGTATAGTAGCTGTATGGTGGGCCCCTAGTATAATCTCCACTGGTGGACACCTAGAATCAACTCCACCTGTGGGCCCTAGGCACTCCAGTCCAGCACTGATAGAAGGAATATTGTCTAATTGTCAGAAAGCTGGTACACCAAATATATTTGAGCCACACCTCCTCTATAAGTTACAACAAAGTGACTGTATGACACTTATCCAAATAAGGCTGGAGGGGAGGTAATTGTTAAAATCACCTAGCATCACTAAAGGGGCATTAGGAGAAGCATCCAGGAATGCCAGCAATTTCTTCATAACCTAATCAGAAAATAGAGAAGGATTGCAGACTGCAATTAACCCCTTAATGATTAAGGGCAGCATGTCCAAAAATTGGCGTCTCTGCAGCAGTTTTAGGCGCATTTAATCAGTGTAAAGTATGCCTGAAAGTACGATGCTTTCAAAAATCTGGCACCTGATATATCTTGTATAGTAGACTTAATGCGCCTAAAAAGGCATTACACGATAGAGGTGGATGGTGTATCGCTGCTAGTGTATTTAATGTGCCTACCGAGGTGCATTGCATTACGAAGGTGCATAACATATCATTACTAGTGTATGTATTGCGCCTCGATAGGCGCATTGCATTATGGAGGCACAGCGTATCATTGCTTTTATATTTAATGTGCCTTTTAGGCGCATTACAATGTGTCATGTCCGGCATATAACGCACCTAGTTTTGGTATATTACAGTTCATTTATAGCGAGAATATGGCGTCAAAAGTTTTTTGGCAAAAAAACACACCAAAACTATGTATTTCAACATGTTGCCCTTAGTGGTTTTTTTTTTTTGCTTTTTTCTGTTTTTAACATTTTTAATTTTCCATCTATATAGAGCTTTTATCTTGTAGGACAAGATGTACTTTGTAATGGTGTCATTGACTGTACCATAGAATATACTGGGTAACTTCAAAAAAATTCAAAGTGGTGCGAAATTTGAAAAAACCTATTTGTGCCTCACTTTGGGGGGTTTTGTTTTTACAGCATAAATATTTATAAATTATGTGTTATCTGTATTCTGCAGGTTGATACAATACCGGCAATAAAAAATATGTAGTTTTCATTATGTTTTAGTGAAAAAAATGAAACATTTTCTTTCTTGAATTTGCGCCACAGCAGCATTTTCTGTGACTAAAAACTTTTTTGCACTTTCACCAACGGATATGAGTGATCGTGCACAGTTTTGCGGGCTGATTACTTTTTGTTGATATCATTTTGGGATTGATGCAAGTTTTTGATCACTTTTTATTCCAATTTTTAGCAAACATGTAATTTTGTATCTGGTATTCTTTTTCTTTTATGCCATTGAGCATATGGGAAAAATTATATTCAAATAGATTGGACTTTTATGGACGCAGCAATACTAATTATATGTAACTTTTTTTTTTTTTTTGTAAAACGGCAAATGGAGGGGTATTTGAACTTTTAATCATATTTTTATTTTCTTATATTTGACTTTCAGACCCCTAGGATACTTTGACACTAGAGGGCATGATTGTCATTGCAATGTTCTCCATTGTATAAGCAATGCAGAAGGGTGTTTAAAGCAGCCATGTAACGGACGCCCCTGCGACCACTGTCCCGGGCCGCAGGCGCGTCCGTGCCCCCGCTCCCAGCGGACCCCCCGTCCCGCACTCGGGTTCGGGGCCCCGTGCCCCGCGGGCCCCTGCCAGCGTCCACTTACCCAGCCACGCTCCTGATCTGTCGGCTCTCAGCTCCCGGCGTGTAGCTCCACCCCTAGGGCGTGCCCGGCCCGGCTCTATGAGATTTAAAGGGGCAGTGCACCGGTAATTGGTTGCCGGGCACTGCTCCTATTTAAGTCCGGCCTCTTCCTGCCGGCCCTTGCCGGATCCTTGGTGTATATTCCATGGTGAAAGTTTTCCCAGAGCTTTCCTGTCCTTGCCTTCCCGTGGTACCGACTCCTTGCTTACGTCTACCGTCTACGAACAGAGGCCCGCCTGTCCTGACCTCCTGCCCGTCCACGACCCCGAGCCGGCCTGCCGTTCCTGTACCGTGCACCCCTGGCCGCCACTGCAGCCAAGCCCCGCCAGTGGTAGTGACCTGGTGGACACCCGCCCAGCAAGCCCAAATCCCGCTTTGCGGGGGGCTCTGGTGAAAACCGGGTCCCACTTAGCCCTCCACTCCCTGGTGTGGGTTTAAACGCCATTGCCTGCGGTGGTCCAGTGGATCCACTCCAGACCGTAACAGTAGGATCCGGCCATGGATCCCCCAAGGGGCCGTTAATCCGCCCTGGCGACCGTTGTTGCCACCAGTCTCAGCAACTTCGGTCAACAGGCGCAGCAACTCACCCAGCCTATCCACCATGTTGCAGGCAACTCGCACCGTCCAGCAGCAGCAGCCTTCGCCAGCCCCAAAGCGGTTGTTCCTGCCTCTACGGTTCCGTGGCTCCAAGGGGGCCCAAGCTTCGGCTGTCGCTCCCGTCCAAGTAGACGGAGACCCGAAAACTCTGCAGGGGGGTTCATCACCCAATGCACTATGCACGTGGAGCTGATACTGACCATTCCTGTCCGAACATGCGAAGGTGGCTTTCGTGATCAGCCTCCTCCCCGGGGAAAGGCCCTGGCATGGCTATACGCCTCTTTGGGACAGAGACGATTCTGTGACGGCGGATCTACAGTCATTTCTCAGCGAGTTCCGCAACGTCTTCGAGGAACCAGCCCGTGCATCCTCGGGCGGAGACAGCCCCCCTAAATCTACGGCCCAGGGGGACCGGGTCTGTAGGAGACTACGCGGTACAGTTCCGCACCCCTGGCCTCGGAACCCTCATGAAAACGAGGCCGCACTGTGTGCTACCTTTAAAAAAGGGCCTCAAGCCGAGTTAAGGACGTCTTTGGCCGCTAGAGACCTCCCGTCTTCCCTCATGACCTATTCGGTTAGCGACCCGCAATCGCTATACGCTTCATTGAACGGGAGGAGGAGCTTCAGCAAGAGCCCAGTCGTCCCAAGCCTGCGGGAGACTTCCGCACCTAGGATCTGTGGGGAGGCCATTCCTAGGTGAAAACCTCCTCCGCCCCAAACGCCTGTTTGATCCCCCTGTGCAGGTCGTGTAAAGAGACGGGCATCACTTCAAGTTCCGGGTTTCTGGACTCCGCTCCGCCGGAACTCATACACCAGTCTCTCTTGAAGCAATATCGGCTTCCAGTGGTACGCCTGGAGAGACCGCTTGTCATCTCTTCCGTCAGCGGGGAGGTTTGCTTAGCGACACCATCCAGTTTCGTCACCAAGCCACAGTCCCCTCCATGTGGGGGGCGCTTGGGCAAAAAAGAAGTTCTCCTTCTACGTGCGGGACTCGCTCCTCGTCGGCGATCCTTGCTGGGACTCCCATGGCTACGGCCCCCACTCTCCTATCCTGGACGGGGTCTACTGGAGAGGTGTTTCGTTGGGGTCCCAACTGTCGGGACGCTGTTTTGGTGGCACCTCGCCCGGTGTTTTCCCTGTTCTCTTTTGCAACCCTACAGGAGCCATTCCCGGCGTGCCGCCCATAATATTTGGAGTCCTAAATTCTTTCTCTGAGAGGCAAGCTGAGAGTCTTCCCCCCACACCGCCCATATAAATTGCCCAAAATCGACCTACTGCTGGGTACCAGCCCTCCTCGAGGCGAGTCTACCCTCTGTCGCTTCCTGAGACTCAAGCCATGACCGAGTACATCCGGGAGAATCTCAGGAAGGGGTTCATCCGCAAGTCCTCGTCACCTGCGGGTTTGGGGGGTTCTTTTTCTTTAAAGAAGAAGGACGGTACCTTACGGCCCTGCATAGACTACCGGGGTTTAAACAAGATCACGGTGAAGAACCGGTACCCATGCCGTTGATCACGGAACTGTTCGACCGCCTGCAGGGCGCCAAGGATCTTCTCTAATTTTGGATCTGAGAGGGGCCTACAACTTGGTCCGAATCCGCAAGGTGAAAGTGGAAGAACGGCCTTCAACACCCGGGAGGGGCACTTTGAGTACCTGGTGATGCCCTTCGGACTATGCAATGCTCCCGCCCTCTTTCAGGAGCTCGTGAATGAAAGTCTTCAGGGTACCTCCTCCACAACCTGCGTGGGTGCTACCTTGATGACATCCTGGTGTTCTCTCCTGACATCGAGACCCACCGCAGGGCCATGTTCGCCAGGTACTAAGACGTCTCCGGGAGAACCACCTAAACGCCAAGCTGGGGAAGTCCTCTTCCATCAGACGACCTCCCCTTTCTGGGTATCATCTCCGGGTCAAGGCCTACGGATGGATCCAGCTAAACTGTCTGCGGTGTTTCAGTGGCCACGCCCCGTCGGCTTGCGGGCAATCCAGCGATTTTTTGGCTTCTGCAACTACTATCCCAGTTCATCCCTCACTTCTCCACGCTGGTGGCCCGATAGTAGCCCTCACCAAGAAACAAAGCCAATCCACGCAGCTGGCCAGTCGAGGCGGAGGAGGCGTTTTCTAAGCTCAAGTCCGCCTTCGCTACGGCTTCCACCTTGCACGTCCGGATTCCACGAACCCTTCACACTGGAGGTGGATGCCTCGTCTGTAGGGGCCGGAGCAGTTCTTACGCAAAAAGGGCCCACGGTAAAAATGTAACGTCGGCTTCTTCTCCAAGACATTCTCGTCGGCCGAAGGAACTACACGATTGGCGACCGGGGGCTACTAGCCATAAAATTGGCCTTGGAAGAGTGGCGTTATCTGCTAGGGGTGCCCGTTTTCCCATCCGTATTCTACTCGGACCATAAGAATCCTCCAATATCTTCAGACGGCTCAGCGACTTAACCCACGCCAGGCTAGGTGGTCGCTTTTCTTCTCCCGGTTCGACTTTCAAATCCACTTCAGGCCAGCTGAGAAGAATGTGAGAGCTGACTCCCTCTCCCGTGCCTCCGACCCTGTGGGTGAAGATACTTTTCCCCCAGAACATATAATTCCTCCAGACGCCTCATCTCGGCAGCGCCGGTGGACTCCCGGAAGGTTCCTCCTGGGAAAGGGCTTATGTGCGTCCCGCTCTCCGCAGAAGTATTCTAAACTGGGGACATTGCTCATTGGTGGCAGGTCAAACCCCGGCGCCCGAAGAACCTTCTGTCTGATATCCCGGTTCTACGGTGGCCAGAACTGGGGAAAAAAATTTTTAAGGACTTCATTTCGTCTTGTGACTCCTGTGCCCGCAACAAGAAAGCCACGTCACAACCGCAGGCCTACTTCAGCCTCTCCCCATTCCAACGCAACCTTGGTCCAACATTTCCATGGACTTTCATTACTGACCTCCCTCCTCGTCTTGGCAACACCGTTATTTGGGTAATAACACCGATTCCCAAGATGGCGCATTTCGTTCCGGTGCCCGCCTGCCCCTCTGCTTCTCGTCTGGCGGAACTTTTTCTTTCCCTTTATGTGTTTCCGGCTGCATGGACTTCTCACAAATTGTCTCTGACCGGGGATCCATTTGTCTCCAGTTTTGGCGAACTTTGTGCAATCAACTTCAGGTCAAGCTCGACTTCTCTTCCGCCTATCACCCGCAGACGAACGGCCTGGTGGAGAGGGTCAACCAGGTTTTTTGGGATCTACCTTCGCCACTTCGTCTCGGGACGCCAAGATAATTGGGCCAATTTGCCTGCCGTGGCGGAGTTTCTCCTATAACTCCCTTAAGTCGGAGTCCGCGGGGTCCTCTCCCTTCTAACGTGGTGTATGGTCTGCATCCCCGCCCACCTCTCCCTCTGGCAACCTCCTCGGAGGTCCCGCAACGGACGCACTGATCCAAGATTTGAAGGCCATCTGGTCCCAGACCCGTCAGTCGCTGCTCCCGGTGCTTCCGAGCGCATGAAGAATCAAGGGGGACAAGAGAAGAATCCCCCCTCCAGTCTTCTCCCCAGGTGACAAGGTGTGGCTCTCGTTCGTTATGTCTGCTTAAAAGATGCCCTCTCACAAACTGGGTTCCCCGGTTCCCCGGGGCCCTTTGAGTCATCGGCGCATCAACCCGTGTCTTACAAACCCCCGGCTCCCTCCTGCGATGAGAATTCCCAACTCATTTCATGTTCCCTGTTGAAGCCCCTGGTCCTTAATCGCTTCTCCCAGAAGGGCTTTTTCCTCCTTCCCGTCTGTGGCTGATGCGCCTGAGTCTTTGAGGTCAAAGGAGATTCTGGGCATGAGAAGAACTAGGGGAAGGCGTACTTTCTGGTGGACTGGAGGGACTTCGGCCCAAAGAGAGGTCTTGGGAGCCGGGGGAAAATATTCTGAACCGCAGCCTCATCCAAGGTTCCTTCAATCCAGTAAGAGAGGGGGGCCCCAGGAGGGGGGCCCAAGGGGGGGGTACTGTAACGGACGCCCCTGCGACCACTGTCCCGGGCCGCAGGCGCATCCGTGCCCCCGCTCCCAGCGGAGCCCCGTCCCGCACGTCGGGTTCGGGGTCCGCCCGTGTCGCACCCCTGCCAGTGTCCACTTACCCAGCCACGCTCGCTTCTGTCGGCTCTCAGCTCCCGGCGTGTAGCTCCACCCCTAGGGGGTGCCCGGCCCCCGGGTCTCTGAGATTTAAGGGGGAATGCAAACCGGTAATTGGTTGCCGGGCACTGCTCCTATTTAAGTCCGGCCTCTTCCTGCCGGCCCTTGCCGGATCCTTGGTGTATATTCCATGGTGAAAGTGTCCCAGAGCGTTCCTGTCTTGCCTTCCCGTGTACCGACTCCTTGCTTACGTCTACCGTCTACGAACCAGAGCCGCCTGTCCTGACCTCCTGCCTGTGCCACGAGACTGCCTGCCGTTCCTGTACCCTGCACCCCTGGCCGGGCCCCTGCAGGCAAGCCCCCAGGGGTAGTGACCTGGTGGACACCAGCCACAGCAAGTCCATCCCGCTTTGCGGCGGGCTCTGGTGAAAACCGGGTCCCACTTAGACTCCACTCCCTGGTGTGGGCTTACGCCATCGCCTGCGGTGGTCCAGTGGATCCACCTCCAGACCGTAACAAGCCACTTCCTGCCCCAGACAGGATGTGATAAAACAGAAGACATGATTATGATGGAAGCCTTCAGAATTCTTCCAGCCTCCATGTTAACTGATCGTTACCCTGCAATCTCACTGCAGGGGTGCTGATGGGAGTGGAAAACGGTATGCGGCCCCATTTCTCATTCATTCAGCTGGTTCCATTCCTTGCTGTTACCTGCAAGTTTCAACTGCAAATAGCAGCCAGCACGCATCTCCTATGCAGCAGGATTATTGAGTAATCCCTCTATTATTAGTATCATTTATTTTAGAGTGCCCTTGATTCCAGGGCGCTGTACATTTGAGGCAGGTACATACATAACATTGGTCAAACAATTACAAAGTGCCAATAAGTGACTAACAACTGGTACAGGGGGGAGAGAGGGCCCTGTCCGTGAGGGCTTACAATCTACAGGGAAGGAGGAAGAGACAGAAGGTGAGGGGCAGACATGTTTGTGGGGTGGAGCAGTGCAACACGGTTAATGTTGGTTATAGGCAATTCTGAAGAGGTAGGTTTTCAGGTTACGTTTGAGGCTAGTGAGAGAGAGGGAGAGTCTGAGGTGTTGAGGCAGTGAGTTCCAGAGTGGGGGGGAAGCACGGGAGAAGTCTTGGAGACGGTTATGTGAAGAGCTGATAAGAGGAGAGCAGAGAAGAAGGTCCTGTGAGGAGCGAAGATTTCGTGAGGGGAGGTATTTAGAGATTAAGGCAGATACGTATGGAGGGGAGAGGTTATGGAGAGCCTTGTACAATACCTTATAGGTCAAGGTTGCTAGCTTGAACTGGAGTCGCTGGGCAATGGGTAGCCAGTGAAGGGATAGGCAGAGGGGAGAGGCAGGAGAGTAGTGAGGAGAGGGGTGAATCAGACAAGCAGCAGAGTTAAGGATGGTTTGGAGGGGAGCGAGAGTACTAAATGGGAGGCCATAGAGAAGAATGTTACAGTGGTCTAGGCGGGAAATGACAAGGGCATTGACAAGCATTTTTGTGCTTTCAGAGTTAAGGAATGGGCGGATTCGGGAGATATTTTTCAGGTGGAGACGGCAGGCAGAGGTGAGGGTTTGGATATGTGGTTTGAGGGACAGATTGGAGTCAAAGGTTATCCCAAGGCAGCAGACCTGTGGTGCTGGTGAGAGAGTGTAGCCATTGACAGTGATATAGAGATCAGTTGTAGGGATAGAGTGGGATGGCGGGAAGATAATAAATTCAGTTTTCTCCACATTTAGTTTTAGGAGACGGGAGGAGAAGAAGGAGAATATGGATGAAAGACAGTCAGGGTTCCGGGAGAGTAGAGAGGTGATTTCTTGGCCAGAGATGTAGAGTTGGGTGTCATCAGCATACAGGTGGTATTGACAGCCATGTGATGCCATGAGCTGACCTAAACCAAGAGTGTAGACCCAGACCAAGAGTGTAGATAGAGTGTACATAAAACCTTAACAGCACTATGACGTAAATTTACGTAATCTGTCATTAAGAGGTTAAAGGGGTTTGTCTCGCTACAAAGAATAGCTTTCAAATTGTAGGGAACCAAAATAAAGACATTTTCCAAATATATTGAAATTGTTCCTCTGTTTTCCCAAAAAGAGATACAAGTGAATTTTTTTACCTCTGTGGCTATTTCAGTTCCCTCAGTAACAGACCTGTAAACAAATCTCCTGGGGCTGTTTGTTCAATGAGATAACAGAGAGTGAGTCATCAACAGGTCAGCAGTGTCAGTCAGTGTCCTGTGCGCCAGACAGTAAAAAGCTTGATTTATCTCAAGTAAACAGCTCTGTAATTAGGGCTTTTGTTTTTGGGGGATCAGATAAGAAGTCCTTCCAGTAGTTTGAGAAGCTAATCTAATTAATTAGCATCTGAAAGACAAACCTAGCTGTAACAAGCAAGGAGCTTATGCAAATTAGTATGAACCAGGAAGTGACAGAGAATTTCTTTCATGCATTCTTTGAAACCCTGTGGGGAGACAACTCCTTTAAAATAACCATCAAATTGTAAATAGAGCACATCAGACAGACATATCTCCCTTTAGGGTCAAAAACAGATTTTAAACTTTGACAGGGTATCTTATGGTGCACAAGAACCCTCCCTCCTCTGACATGTGAGGAATAGATATAATGAAATGACTGACTTATTCAGGTCCTAAATCAAAAACAACAACGAACCCCCTATAAATAGAAGACCGGGGTAGTCCACAGGATAAAGCTAGTCAGCGATCCCAAAAGTATATTTAACACTTAAAAACAAAATAGGGAATAGCCTAACATCAATAAAACATAACATTTAATAATAAGTCTCTAAAAAGCCTACAAAACCCTATATTCCCCTAATACTAAAACGAAATCCCTACCTATGAAAAATATAGAGCACCTGTCCCAATAAGGATGACTCCACTGGAACCTATCTATCTATACCACCCTATAGACCCCTATACTAAACAATACCGAACACCTTACTAAAGATAATACAAAATGGGGTAACAATACAAAAAACCTTATAATCAGGCTGATAATCTCACTGTATCACCTATCATATGATAAAGTTAATCGGACCCATAATATCTAAATAAAGCCAATATGATTGAATTATTGGACCTATAATATCTTAAACAGAGCCAACGCGTTTCCTCCTCAATAAAGAGGATTCATCAGGGCTCAAAAAAATGGGCTCCACAAGTAACATCACCCAAGGTCAATACAATAGAATAACTACAACAATACCATAGGGATAGTATAGAGAAATGATAACCACCCACAATCAAAACAAATAATAATTCTAAATATAATGTAAATAAGTATTAGTCGGCTGTATTTAAAAAAATGCCAAGACTATCAATAAATCAAAATCTACTTAAAAAGCAAAATAGTGGATCAGTCATTAGCCACACATAACAGGGACAAAGAGGGAAAAAGATAGATATTACCCGATGTTCCGTGTCACCTCTATTATGGGTAGTACATCATGCCTAGGCTCCTCTAATTGCGGAACCAGCAGGCTCCTCTGATTACAGGAACCAGCAAAAATTTCACTATCGAAGGAGTCCACTGGGGTTTTTGCTGGTTCAGATATCATGTCTCCTTTCAGGCAGCTATCGTCAGTTTCTTCCCTGCCTACTATTCACATACACTCACTGCTGAGCAAGTGTTCAACCCCAAGTTTTATAATTTTACTCTTGTCCTCTGTACTGCTTAGTAATTAGTCAAGGAGTGCAAATAAATAAAAAGAAAAAATAAACCTCAATCAGGTATGTGCATTGAGAAAAAAAAAGATATGTGTGGTTCCTGCAGGGATAGAACCTAGGACCCCTAAGCTGAAAGGCAGAAGTACTAACCACTCAGCTACATTGTAACTTTACACAAACAGACCTTTATTTGACTAGAGTGAGCACCCTGTGGAGAAAGGCATAGTGATGTTAATCATGCTGGGGCACATGATATGCAGTTCAAACAAATCATTCTCACCCCTTTTGAACACACTAAAAGCTAAAGAGAGAACAAGTAGACATCAAATGCATTTGTAAAACCCCTTTAAGCACTTTTAAATGTCCAGGAACTGAGATCTGCACCTCTGCACTAGGAAAGTCAGGAACATTAAAATCCTACTGCCATCAGTAGCAAGATCAGTTTGATTATACACTGCACATAATAGAACAGGTCGGTCTCTGAAATGCAGTAGTTTAAGCAAAATTGACCGTGGTGGAGCTCCTGGATTTAGGAAACTAGATGGGTTCAATAGCAAAGAAGGATAATAACAGCTCAGCACTTAGGGTCTTCTGAAGTCAAGTCCCAAAACAGCCCACTGCTCTCTCCAGAACACCTGCTAGCTGTATTTTATTGTGGCATGACCAATTTCCAAGTCATCAACTTGGTATTGCACCGGTACATCTTCTGCACTGAATTTAGTGGCTTTATGGAAGAGAGGATATTTGAGCTGACACCATGCTTACTATTTCCTCCACTGATTTAAATCATGTTGTCATGGCGCTCTGCGCCACGGCTCGCCCCCTGCGCTCACGGGGTCCGGCGCGGGTGCCGCGGCTGCCCGCAGCCGTGGTCCTTCTGCTTCGGGGCTGGAAACCCCGTACTCACCAGTCCCCGCTCCTGTCTCCGGCCCTGACAGCCGCCACGCGCATGCCCGTTGCTTAAGGCGCGCGCGCGACGGCTGGACTTGATTTAAAGGGTCAGCGCAACATTAATTGGTTATTAATGGCCGCTGGTCCTATATATGGTACACGCCCCCAGCAATCCTTGCCAGCTTGTTGGTGTGCTTACCTTGTGTCTAGAGTGTATTGCTGTTCTGTCCTGATTACCCGTGTACCAGTCCGCGTGCCTACGTTTCCTGACCTTGCCTATTTGCCGCCTGCCCTGACCGTCTGCCTGCCTCTGACCACGAACCTCTGCCGCCTGCCCTGACCTTCTTCCTGTCCCCGACTATGCCTCTGGATTACGTCTGTGTACCACGCTGTACCCCGGCTGCCATCGCAAGCCAGTCACATCAGGGGTAACGACCTGGTAGCCTCATGCCGCAGCAAGTCCATCCCGCTTTGTGGCGGGCTCTGGTGAAAACCGGGGGCTACTTAGAGTCTGTTCCCTGGCGTGGCTTAGCTATCATCGCTTGCGTTGGCCCAGTGGATCCACTACTGCGTTACGGTACAAACTGGCCATGGATTCCGACAGGGTACCTCTGCCTGATATCTGGGACATCACGACAGCAGTCGCCCAGCAGAGTCAACGTATCGACCAGCTAGCGGCCATGATGCAGAATCTTGCGACTCGTCTGCCTCCACCGGCTGCCGCCGCCGCACCCGCATCCGTTGCTCTGGCATCCATTGCTCTACCTGCTCCGGCTTTGGGACCCTCTCTGCATCTGCCACTTCCCTCTCGCTACGATGGAGATCCCAAGAAGTGCCGAGGGTTCATCAGCCAGTGCTCTATCACCTCGAGTTTGATGGGGAAACCAAATTCCCACAGAGCGAGCCAAGGTGGCCTTCATTATCAGCCTCTTGTTGGAGAAGCCTTGGCTTGGGGCTACGCCACTATGGGATCGAGGGGATCCTCTGCCCGGCGGACCCCCCAAAAACCTTCCTCCGGGGGTTCCGCACAGTTTTCCGAGGAACCAGGCCGTACTTCTTCGGCTGCCCAGCACTGCTCCGGCTTCGTCGGGGGCGCCCACCACAGTCGGTCAGTATTCGGTGAAAGTTTCCCCACTTCGCTTAGGAACTGGACTGGAATAACGAAGCGTTGGTGGCGACATTTGGCAAGGCCTCTCGGGGCGTCAAGGACGAGCTCGCCGCTCGGGATCTACCAGCAGCTTTGGATGACCTAATCCATTTAGCCACCCGAGTGGATATTCGCTTCACCGAAAGGCAACAAGAGCTTCGCCTTCAACGTGAAAGCGTCCGTCCACGCCGTTTTCCCCAGTTTGGCCCACGTTCCACGGTCACCTCTTCCTCCCCCTGATGGTATCTGAAGAGGAACCTATGCAGGTCGAGAGAGCCCACCTGTCCCAGGAGGACGTTCTCAGCGTGTCTGAAGCAGCTCTGCTTCAAATTGTGGCGGTTTCTGGCCACTTCATTGGGGACTGTCCGGTGCGCCCGGGAAACTTCCGCACCTAGGGCTCGTAGGAGAGGGACCCTAGGTGTCAAGAGCGGCCTCTCCCCGTCTGACCATGCCCGAATGTATTGGCCGTTTCATCGGACCGCCCCTTTTCAGGCCACCGCATTTATTGATTCTGGATCGGCAGGTTTAACTTCATAAGCCACGAACTTGTCCCAAAGGTTTCGTCTCCCTGTGATTAAATTGCAGAAACCTATGTTCGTCTCTGGGGTCATGGCGAATGCCTTAAGGATGCTATCCGCTTCCGTACTGCCCCCCTCTTTTTCAGATTGGGGCCCTTCACAAGGAACGTTGCAACTTCTTGTCCTGCCTCGATCCTCCTTCAAAAACCTTCTGGGTCTCCCATGGCAGCAGGACCATACCCCGACCTTGGATTGGAGCACAGGTGAAGTCGTGCGTTGGGGCTCCGCATGTCACTCACGCTGCCTGTCTAAACCACAGCTCATCCCTCAGGTCGCCTCCCTGAAGTCTGCCAAGCCTCCTCCGGTCTAAACCCACGTCATACTGGGACTTTTTCTGATGTCTTTTCGGAAAGACAGGCCGAAAACGCTTCCCCCAGAGGCCGGGTTTTACCCCCTCTCCCTCCCGGGGACTAAGGCGATGTCTGAATACATCAAGGAGAACCTCCGCAAAGGATTCATCCCGGAGTCCTCGTCTTCGGCAGGAGCCGGCCTTTCTCTTCGTGGGGAAAAAAGACAGGTCTCTCCGGCCCTAGCATCGACTATCGGGGGCTTAAATAAAATTACCCATAAAAAAAACCCCTACCCGCTGCCCTTGAACTCCGAAATCTTCGACCCCCTCTGCGGGGCGCAAAAAATATTTTCCAAGCTGGATCTACGCAGTGGGTTAAATTTAATTCGTATTCGAGAAGGGCAATGAATGGAAAACGGCGTTTAATACGCGGGGTGGCCACTTCGATATCTGGTTAGCCATTCATCTCTGCAACGCTCCTGCTGTATTTCAAAACTTCGTCAACGAGATCTTCCGGGACCTACCTACAGCTGTGGTTTTTGTCTACTTGGACGATAATCTAATCTTTTCCCCCGTGATCTCATAACTCATGCCCCAACCATGTCCGCCAGGTCCTCAGGGAAATTTGCACCCATCAGCTTTTTGCCAACCAGAGAATGTCCTCTTTGAAATACCAGCTTACCCTTTTTAGGGTACATCGTCTCTGATAAAAGGGGCCCCCAATTTGGGTCCTTCAAAAAATCTCCCGCAGGTTGCAGTGGCCACAACCGGTGGGCCTTCGGGCCATTCAACGATCCTGGGTTTGCCAACTATTATAGACAATTTTATCCACACTTCTCTACGCTTTTGGCTCCCCCCGGTGTCGCTAACTAAGAACAACGCCAATCCCACATCCTGGCCCCCTGTAGCTCAAGAAGCCTTCAACAGTCCCCAAAATTTGGATCACCTCTGCTCCCCGGGCTTGTCTCGCCCAGACCCGAACCGCCCATTCATTCTGGAGGTGGATGCTTCCTCGGTGGGTGCCGGTGCTGTCCTCCTGCAGAGAACCCCCTTAGGTAAACTGCAAACGTGTGGATTTTTCTCCAAGACTTTCTCTCCTGCCGAGAAAAATTATACCATAGGGGATCGCGAGTTACTGGCCATAAAATTGGCTCTGGAAGAATGGCGTCACTTGTTGGAGGGGGCTCGTCACCCTATTGACATTTTCACCGACCATAAAAACCTCCTGTATCTGCAATCGGCTCAACGCCTGAATCCCCGGCAGGCCAGATGGTCGCTCTTTTTTGCCCGCTTTAACTTCCTGCTACACTTCCGGCCAGCCGGGAAGAACGTCAAAGCCGACGCCCTATCTCGTGCCTCGGATACGGTGGGTCTTGAGTTTCCTCCACAGCACATAGTCCCTCCTGAATGCTTCGTCGCGGCTGCCTCCGTGATCTTCAAAATTTGCCCCCCAGGAAGACGTATGTGCGCCCGGCCTTGCGGCCTAGAATCTTGAAGTGGGGACATTCTTCCCGAACAGCTTACGGGGTCCGGCGCGGGTGCCGCAGCTGCCCGCAGCCGTGGTCCTTCTGCTTCGGGGCTGGAAACCCCGTACTCACCAGTCCCCGCTCCTGTCTCCGGCCCTGACAGCCGCCGCGCGCATGCCCGTTGCTTAAGGCGCGCGCGCGACGGCTGGACTGGATTTAAAGGGCCAGCGCGCCGTTAATTGGTTATTGACGGCCGCTGGTCCTATATAAGGTACACGCCCCCAGCAATCCTTGCCAGTTTGTTGGTGTGCTTACCTTGCGTCTAGAGTGTATTGCTGTTCTGTCCTGATTACCCGTGTACCAGTCCGCCTGCCTACGTTTCCTGACCTTGCCTGTTTGCCGCCTGCCCTGACCGTCTGCCTGCCTCTGACCACGAACCTCTGCCGCCTGCCCTGACCTCCTGCCTGTCCCCGACTATGCTTCTGGATTACGTCTGTGTACCACGCTGTACCACGGCTGCCATCGCAAGCCAGTCACGTCAGGGGTAACGACCTGGTAGCCTCACGCCGCAGCAAGTCCATCCCGCTTTGCGGCGGGCTCTGGTGAAAACCGGGGGCTACTTAGATTCTGTTCCCTGGCATGGCTTAGCTATAAACTGCTTGCGTTGGCCCATCGGATCCACTCCTGCGTTACACATGTCCTGTCTCACATGGGCTATATGTATTGTTACCTCTTTCTGACAGCTGGTCATAATAATATGTATCTTTCTTTTTTTCTTCCTGCTTTTCAAGAATCATAACTTTTTTTATTTTCCATCTAGACATATGTGTGGTTTGTTTTTCATGGGACAAGATGTACTTTTTAATGGTGCCATACTATAGGCCATACCGAATATACTGAGAAATTGAAGAACTGAAGAACAATTCTGAGTGGGATGAAATGTGAAAAAACTTAGTTTCGCCATCTTTGCGGAGGTTTTGTTTTTATGGCATTCACTCCTCGGTATAAATTATATGTTATCTGTATTCTGTGGGCTATTTCATTCCAGCAAAATCAAATATGTAGGGTTTTCATTATGTTTTAGTACTTTTAAAAACA
Source organism: Phyllomedusa bahiana (assembly GCA_025379985.1). NCBI lineage: Eukaryota > Metazoa > Chordata > Amphibia > Anura > Hylidae > Phyllomedusa > Phyllomedusa bahiana. The sequence continues at coordinate 74,005 of JAODAL010012719.1, forward strand.
TACATTCTCTATTTGTTAAATTTTCACTGTAAAGCCATTTTCTGTGACCAATAGTTTTTTTGCTTTTCGACCTGTGTACCTGAGTAAGGGTGCATTTTTTGTAGGCTGAAGTGTACTTTTTATTGGTACTATTTTAGGATAAATGTGACTTTTTGATAACTTTTTATTTACATTTTTATGGGATGTGAAATGACCAAAAGAACGCAATTTTGGCACTCAGATTTTTTTTCCTTCTATGGTGTTTAGCGTATGGGATGTCGTATTTTAATGACTGGGGTGATACCAATGATGTGTAACTTTCTATTTTGCTATTTGTAAAATTGCAAAAGGGGGAAATCTGTACTTTTAATATTTTTTTCCCCTTTTTATGCTTTTCAAACTTTTTTTTACATTTACATTAAAGAACGTGCAAGGCAAAACGCGCATTTGGCTACGTATCTGCAGTCTCTACACTCTACTTATGTCATCATTACCATCTGATGTTTATTCAGTTTAAGGTCAGGTATTTATATCATTATATGTATACATATATGTGCTTCACTAATATGGCAGAGTGGGTAATCCTCTTTGGAGTTTGATATGTATATTATGAGTGGTGGTTCTTTGCAGTACTATTCCCACTAATTTTTCTTTTGTATTTTATTTTTTGGATTAATTTTTCTCAAATAATGATTTGGTTTTGTATAATGTTTTTGTGGTGCTTCTATGGTTATAGGTGTTTATTTACATTGAGTCCCTCTAGGGAACTTAACCACCCCGGGGATCGATCATCTGCATACAATGCAGAAGTGTTTACAAAAATGACGGTTCTTTTACTTCCTGCGTGGGGCAGGAAGTGGGAACCCTTATTATGGCAGTTATAAAAGCCTTCAATGGGTTTTCAGCTGTTATGGTTACCTATTGACACCCCGTGATCTCACCACAGGGGAGAGGGGAATGTTTCTCATTCATTTAGGGTTAGACAGCAGGGAACAAAGCCATCTTTATTCCCTGCTGTTAGTGGCCAGTGTCAGCTGCAATTAGCAGCTGACACTAGCCTGCTATGTAGTGGACTTACTGAGAAAGCCCACTATGTAGGACCATACAGGCACCGTGAAATACCCATACATCATGTGTTGGTAAGGGTTTGATGTTACCCATATGAAAGGACAGAGACTCCAGAGCAGCAAAAAATACATCATTGATGGTGGGTTCAGCAGCCCCCTCCAATTCAGAGACAGACATATGCTGGGCATCAGAGGCATAACTAGAATTTGTAGGGCCCTAATAGCAAAATAAGATGGGGTCCAGCCACCAAATCACAATAAATAAAAACAGCAGCATAAGTAGCAATAATTAAAAGGTATAAATAATGCTGACATATATCAGAGAACCCACATAGTATTGCTGGAGAGCAGAAACCACCCAACTACTTTTAATAAATAAATGTCCACAACTGGTTAATAAAAAGAAATGCTGGTCTTTACTCCCGGCAAACTTGGTCTGTACAAGGTTACAGATCTCCGGGCACAAAAAAGGCTTCAACAGGTGGACAACCCCAGCATTACGACAGGGAACACTCTTTCTGCCAACCTTGGCAGTTCCCTAACAGTCCCTGATCCCCGGAGCAGCCTCTATTCCTGTCCCTCCTTCTGCCGTGCTTCGCCGGATAAGGGCCTCTCCTTCACCCTTCCGACTGCCACCGGAGGATAAAACCAAGCTCACTCTCTCTCTCGGAATCCGTACTGTTCTCTCTTTTCTATCTGCTGTCACTCTCATGCTGTCTTGGGTCTCTGTCCCACTCTGTCCCCAGACAGAATCTAAGGGATACCTAATTTTTTCTCTTGTGTCCTCTCTCTAGCCGTGCCTCAGGAGTAGGAAGGAAGATCCTTTTCCCCGACAATCTCCTTCTCTTTCCAAAAGAACTATTTCCATGCTGGGCACTTAACTCTGCGCCCAGTCCTGGGCAGAGCCCAGCGTCATCTTCGGAGGGTTACATCTTTGCTGTCTCACTGACTTTCTGCATCCTTCTGGAACCTTCTTTTTCTCTCCCTCCTTATACTAACTTCCCTCAAACAACTCTAACTCAGGCTCCTCCTCCTATCTGTGTTCTGATTTGTTGCTACTTAGATGGTCCGCCTTCTCCTCAGCCAAGCTCCACCCCTTGAGCTTGCTGATTGGCTTTGCCCTAACAGTCCCAACTGTCGCTCTCTCTAAACTGTCAACTATCTGTCTGCCAAAACCAGGCCACTCCTCTTCCTGGTTTCCCACGGCAACCCAGTGCGCCACCACTGCCAACACAGACATAACCACAACCTCTTACATCTGCTCACCAGATACCTCTTGCAGTCATAATCCTGCTGGCCTTGAGGGAGTAATCACTATCCACCCTGCTCATCTATGCAGTGACAAGCTGGTGCTCTGGTGCTATGGTCTTGGATTTGGGAAGGGAAACCACTCTATCTTAACTGTCAAATCCTCTACATGTCCTCCATGGGGTGGAGTGCTAAGCTACCACTTTGGTGTGGTATCTGAAGGGTCTCCTGCAGCCATCTATTTCTGTTTCCATTTCTAAGGTCATGTCTCAGATGCCGATCCTAAACTGTAGAGAGGTTCTTCATGACAAGAGAGAATATTTGGGGCACAGCAAATACTCCATTGGAGTATATCACAGGATGAAATAAGAGATTCAGTGAACTCCTCTCACATTGCCACACATCCTGGCAATAAATTGGTTTAATAAAATAAAATAAAAATATTTAATTTAGTCATTTGCTTCTAAAGCCTTTTTTAATTGTGTGATGCTTTAGAAAGCAAAATAATTGTTTTGCTGATTTATGAGCAAGTCAAACATCAGAGAAGAATCAGCTAATACCTTGTCACGGGGGTCGCGGGCTCCGCTGCCCCCCGCGACCGTCAACCTGCTCGCAGGGGGTCCGGCGCGGCTGCTGCGGCTGCCCCGACCATGCCTCTGCTGTCCCGGCCCCGGCGTCGCTTCCCTTACCCGTCCGCGCTCCTGTGAACGCCGCTCCTGCCTGTCCCGGCCGCCGCGCGTGGCCGCTGCTTAAGGCGCGCGGGCGCCGGCTTCTCTAAATTTAACCCCTTACCGCCGGAGCCAGTTTTGGCCTCTCTGACAGAGCCCCATTTTTTAAATCTGTCATGTGTCACTTTATGTGAGAATAACTTTTTGACACTTTAACCTATCCATGTGATTCAGAGATTGTTTGGTCCAAAAAAATGATTGTTTATTTGTGAAAAATATCAAATTATGGTGAAAAATGTGAAAAAATTTACCAATTTCAAACTTCAAAAATTTCTGCATGTAAGACAGATAGTTATTCCACTCAAAATAGTTTATAACTAGCATCTACCATATGTCTGCTGTAGTTTGGCATCTTTTTTTAAATGTCTTTTTTTTTTTTTTTAACGACATTAGGGGGCTTATAAATTTAGTAGTAATTTTCAAATTTTCAAGAAAATTTGCAATATACATATTTTTAGGGACCAGTCCAGTTCTAACGTGACTTTGATTGACCTGTATGTTAGATACCCCCATAAATGACCTCATCTAAGAAACTACACCCCTTAAAGGGGTTGTCTCGCTACAAAGAATAGCTTTCAAATTGTAGGGAACACAAAATAAAGACATTTTCCAAATATATTGCATTGTTCCTCTGTTTTCCCTAAAGAGATACAAGTGAATTTATTACCTCCATGGCTATTTCAGTTCCCTCAGTAACGGACCTGTAAACAAATCTCCCTGGGCTGTTTGTTCAATGAGATAACAGAGAGTGAGTCATCACACAGGTATGGGAGTGTCAGTCAGTGTCCTGTGCTGCCAGACAGTAAAAAGCTTGATTTATCTCAAGTAAACAGCTCTGTAATTAGGGCTTTTGTTTTGGGGATCAGATAAGGTCCTGCTAGTAGTTTGAGAAGCTAATCTAATCTAATTAGCATCTGAAAGCACAACAGAGTTCAGAGCTGTATGAGCTTATGCAAATTAGTCTGAACCAGGAAGTGACAGAGAATTTCTTTCATGCATTCTTTGAAACCCTGTGGGGAGACAACTCCTTTAAAGTATTCAAAACCACATTTAGGAAGTTTATTAACCCATTAGGTGTTTCACAGGAATTAAAGCAAAGTGGAAGTGAAATTTCAAAATTTCACTTTTTTTGCAGATTTTCAATTTTTATACATTATTGACAAGAATACGGTAAATGTGATCAGGGAAATGCAAATTAATATTGATTCCCCAGATTCTGCCGTTTTCAGAGATATCCCATATGTGGCCCTAGTGCATTATTTGGCTCAACCACAAGCCCCAGAATAGGAGGAGCACCTACTGGACTCTGGGGCCTCATTTTCATTACAATTTTATTTAGGGGCCATTTCAGGTTTGCGGACACCCTAAGGTGCTAAAACTTAATAAATACCCCTAAAAAGACCCAATATTGTAAACTACACCCCTTACGGAATATATCCAGAGGTGTAGTGAGTATATCGACCCCACAAATTTTTTAGCGTTCGGCTCTGAAAATAAAAATATTTTTTCCAATAATCTGCAATTTTAGCTGAAAATGTTTAATTTTTACAAGGAATCTTGGAAAAAAAAGCCCCAAAATTGTGTTACGCAATTTCTTCCAAGTTCGGCAATACCCTACATGTGGGTGTAAACTGCTGTTTGGGCGCATGGCAGGGGGTACAAGGGAGGGAGTGTTATTTGGCTTTTGGCGCACAGATATTGGTGGGGCCATGTCGCATCTGCAAAGCCCCCAAAGTACTAGAACAGGTGAAACCTTCCAGAAGTTGCCCCATTTTGGATTCAACACCCCTCATGGATCTCAGTTCCGCCATGGTTTTTGGGCTTCATTTTTACAGTATTCGCCATACGGGATAAATGACGGGATAACTTTACTATGGGGGTCGGTACAATTACAATGATATAAATTTTATATTGTTTTTTATGTTTTATTACTTTTACACAATAGAAGCGAGTTTTATAAAAAGTTGCGTTTTTATGTTGTCCTGTTCTGACAGCCATAGCTTTCTTAATTTTTTGCATATGGAGCTGCTTGTGGGCTTGTTTTTTACGAGATGAGTTGATGTTTTTATTGGTACCATGACAGGGGGCATGTGATGCTTTGATCAATTTTTATTAAGGTTTTTGTGAGGCATTTTGTACAAAATACAGCAATCCTGGTAGTGTTTTTCATTTTTTACAGCCGTCACTGTGCTGTATAAATGACATGCTAGTTTTGCTCAGCAGGTTCATATGATTACAGCGATACCACATTCAGGGGTGTTGCTAGGGTCCCAAAACATCCGGGGCTCGGGCCCTTAAGTTTTTCTGAGTAGGGCTGGGTGCACACGGAATTTTTTGCGTCTCATTGTGAACTGCAGATGTATATTTACAGAGAAAAGCCTTTGTATGTAGGCTCAGGAGAAATATAAGTGATTACACTGCAGTTACAATTAGTGACTTACAGGAGACGTCTCTGAAGAGTTGTTCTCTTTCTCTTCTTCTTCTCCATCTGTCCCAGACGCCATGACGTCTTCTACCGTCCACAACTCTTCACTGAAAAATGTACAAAACAAACATCTTAGACTCCTCATTTTATCAGCATTTCTCTACAATTTTCTATCTCTATACAAAATCCCCATCTATAGTGCCCCAAATGGTAATAATTACCCCCTTGTAGGTAAATATTTGGCCCCTATAGCCTGGTAGTAGCCCACTGTAGCCAGGTTGTAGCCCCCTCTAGCCAGGTTATTAGCCCCTCTATCCAGGTTACTGCCCTCTGTAGCTAGGTTACTGCCCCCTTTAGGCAGTAATATTCCCCCTGTAGCCAGTAACATGCTCCTTGTAGTCAGGTTATTAGCCCCCTGTACCCAGGGTACTGCCCCCAAAGCCACATAATATGCCCTCTGTAGCCAGTGATATGCCCCCCTGTAGCCAGTGATATGCCCCATTAGCCACATATGCCCCCTGTAGCCAGTGACATGCCCACCTGTAGCCAGTGACATTCCCCCCTGTAGCCAGTGACACCTGCCCCCTGTAGCCAGTGACATGCCCGCTTATCCATATATGCCCCCTGTAGCCAGTGACATGCCCTCTTAGCCATATATGCCCCCTGTAGCCAGTGACATGCCCCCTTAGCCATATATGCCCCCTGTAGCCAGTGACATGCCCTCTTAGCCATATATGCCCCCTGTAGCCAGTGTCTTGCCTCCTGTAGCCAGTGTCTTGCCTCCTGTAGCCATTATGCCCACTTGTAGCCAGTGTCTTGCCTCCTGTAGCCATTATGCCATCTGTAGCCAGTGTCTTGCTTCCTGTAGCCATTATGCCCACTTGTAGCCAGTGTCTTGCCCCTGTAGCCATTATGCCCCCTTGTAGCCAGTGTCTTGTCCATGTAGCCATTATGCCCCCTTGTAGCCAGTGTCTTGCCCCTGTAGCCATTATGCCCCCTTGTAGCCATTATGCCCCCTTGTAGCCAGTGTCTTGCCCCCTTGTAGCCAGTGTCTTGCCCCCCTTGTAGCCAGTGTCTTGCCCCCCTTGTAGCCAGTGTCTTGCCCTCCTTGTAGCCAGTGTCTTGCCCCCCTTGTAGCCAGTGTCTTGCCCTGCCCCCCTTGTAGCCAGTGTCTTGTCCCGCCCCCTTGTAGCCAGTGTCTTGCCCCCTTGTAGCCAGTGTCTTGCCCCCCCCTTGTAGCCAGTGTCTTGCCCTGCCCCCCTTGTAGCCAGTGTCTTGCCCTGCCCCCTTGTGCCAGTGCCCTGCCCCCTTGTAGCCAGTGTCTGCCCTGCCCCCCTTGTAGCCAGTGTCTTGCCCTGCCCCCCTTGTAGCCAGTGTCTTGCCCTGCCCCCCTTGTAGCCAGTGTCTTGCCCTGCCCCCCTTGTAGCCAGTGTCTTGCCCTGCCCCCCTTGTAGCCAGTGTCTTGCCCTGCCCCCTTGTAGCCAGTGTCTTGCCCTGCCCCCCTTGTAGCCAGTGTCTTGCCCTGCCCCTCTTGTAGCCAGTGTCTTGCCCTGCCCCCCCTTGTAGCCAGTGTCTTGCCCTGCCCCCCTTGTAGCCAGTGTCTTGCCCCCTTACCTAATAAAATAAAATAAAAAAAACCTACTTACTAATGAGCCCGGTCTGCGCGTCCTGGTCCTGCAGCTTGAGAGCGGTATCAGCAGCGAGATGTCATCACGCTGCTTACGCCGTCTCGCGGGGCCTGGGATCTCCTCGGCCGGCATATCTGCCGGCTTAGAGGATCCCAGCGTCACAGGGGGTGATTGAAAAGCGGCGCGTCACGCCCCTTGCGACGTCAGATGTATGTACGGGCTCGTGTGAGCACCGTACATACAGGGGAGGAGACAGGACGGGAACGATCCGTCCTGCCTCCTCCCCGACTCTGACTGCGCGGCTGCTGTGAAACGGCCCGCGCAGTCAGAGGACATCGGTGGGCGCCGCCCGCACACAGGAGCGCTCCAGGCCCAAGGCAGCGGCCTGGAGCGCCGAGACTCGGGGCACAGGCGGATTCATTCGGGGCTCGTGCCCCCGAATGATTCTGCCTAGCGACGCCCCTGACCACATTTATATATTTTTTAATGTTTTACTGCTTTTACACAATAAAAACACTTTTATTTGAAAAGGAAAACACATTTTTGCATCACCGCAGTCTGAGAGCCATAACTTTTTTTTCTGTTTATGGAGCTGTATAGGGACTTTTTTTTGCGGGATGAGTTGACGGTTTTATTGGTAACATTTTTGAGGGGGACAAGACTTTATGATCGCTTTTAAATCCGTTTTTTGGAAGGCAGGGTGAAGAAAATACTACAATCCTAGCAGTGTTTTTTATTTTTATTTTTAATAGCGTTCACCGTGCAATAACCGTGACAAGTTAGTTTTACTCTGTGGGTTGAGACGATTACGGTGATACCCAATTTATGTAGTTTTTTTTTATTTGAAAGCATAATTTTTTTGAAAAAAAAGTTTTTATTGTGTAAAACAATATTTATGTATCGCTATCTTCTAATAGCCAGAACTTTTTAATTTTTCCGTATACAGAGCTGTGTAAGGACTTTTTTTTTGCGGGATGAACTGATGTTTTAATTGGCATCACTTTGATGTTGACATGAGTTCTTGATGACTTTTTACTCCATTTTATGTGCTGCAGGATGAACAAAAATCGCAATTCTGTGACAGTTTTTTGGGTTGTTTTTTTACGGCGTTCACCGTACGGGTTAATTAACATGACAGATTTATAGGGTGGGTCGCAACGCACGCGGCGATACCAAATATGGGTACTTTATTTATTTTTTGATCTTTTTTGGGGCGATTGGCGTTTGTAAAGGGGAAAAGGGCGATGTACGTGTTTTTATTTTATTTTTTGTGTTTGTTTTACTTTTTTACACTTTTTTTTTTACTTTTTCACACTTTTCCCCAGGGGGGAATTGCATGAACGATCGTCAGATCGTTCATGCAATAGGAGATCAGCATACAGCTTATAGCTGTATGCTGGTCTCCATGGCAACTGTCAGTCACGCTGCCCATAATGCATTGTGGGCATCGTGACGCCACCAGACAACCCAGATGCTGTCATTCAGCGTCCGGGCTGCCTGGTAGGAGACTCAGTAGCGGCGCTCAGCGCCATTATTGCGCCGGATCTCGGGCAGCAGGAGCTCACTCCTGCCGCCCGCAGCCGCGATGTCGCGAACCCGATTTCGCGAATCGGGGGGTTAATCCCCCGCGGCCGGAGCTCACTCTGGCCGTGGGGGATGCGGCATGATGCCAGCGGTAATATACCGCTGGTTCCATGCCGCGATCTTGCGCGCTCCGCATGTGAGCGCGCAAGATCGCCGTGACGTACTCATACGGCAATTTGCGGGAACCCCTACCCGACATTGCCGTATGAATACGGCAAATGCCGGTAAGGGGTTAAAGGGCCAGCGTCCCGATAATTGGTCTATTGTCGGGCGCTGGTTCTATTTAAGGTATCCGCCCCCAGCACTTCCTGCCAGTCTGTTGGTGTGCTTACTGTGCATCTAGAGTGTATTGCTGTTCTGTCCTGATTACCCGTGTACCAGTCAACCTGCTTACGTTTCCTGACCTTGCCTGTTTGCCGCCTGCCCTGACCGTCTGCCTGTCTCTGACCATGAACCTCTGCCGCCTGCCCTGACCTTCTGCCTGTCCCTGACTACGTCTCTGGATTACGTCTTTGTACCACGCTGTACCCCGGCCGCCATCGCAAGCCAGTCACGTCAGGGGTAACGACCTGGTAGCCTCACGCCGCAGCAAGTCCATCCCGCTTTGCGGCGGGCTCTGGTGAAAACCGGGGCTACTTAGACTCCGTTCCCTAGCGTGGCTTAGCTATCATCGCTTGCGTTGGCTCAGCGAATCCACTCCTGCGTTACATACCTGATAATTATTTATCAATGTGCCTGAGAGTCACACATTCCTGCTTATCTGAATATACATATTTTTATACTTAAACACATGACCATATTATTTCCAAGACATTGTGGATTAGTCTTTATATAGACATTTTCTAAGAGTATTTGTCTCAACAAATTCACACTACACATGGGTAAGTGAAATATATTATAGAGGAAAGTTGGTGTTTTAATTTAACATATTGAAAATCCATCATGTGGTACACACATATTATATCTTTTGAACCATTAGCAAGATAATGAAGGATAAATTCAGAATATAACAATATCTTGTTACAACTTATATTTGTGTGCTCAAAGACAGTTGAAATCAATAACATAATTCCCTGAAATTTAAAAAGGATGTTCAGTAGATTATCCACCACCTGTTATTTGTATGGCTTAAATAGGAAGCTATACTGTCTGTCAACTTCAAGCTAAACTTCAGACAATATAAATTGTTCCAGACAGACCACTAATGATTTCTATGATAATATGGAAAAAATTATCAAACCCATTAAATGTTTTCTTTGATCACAAACCACAGCTCTCACATAGTCTCTTTTATTCTAATATTATGACTTCTAATGAATGTACATTCTGTGGTTAATTAATATGTTAGCAGTGTATCATCAGACACAAGTTGTATTATGTCTTTGAAAAAAAATATGAAACACATGCAAAACAAGCACTAAATCAAATAAAGAATGATGCCCAAGCTGTTCAAAGAACTTAATCAGAAGGAAAGAATACTAGCATTTGTTAACATCATGTTTCTTAACTAAAATTTACAATATAACATACAATATTAATATAAAAAAAATATAATACAGAATACTCAGCATTTTTCCTTAAATTATCTAAAGGAAGACACATATGCACTTTTAGTTTTATTGTGGACCTAGTTGGGTTTTTAATCTTAACATGGTACTAAATCCTTACAACATGCACAAAACATTTAAAATGGATTGGTGAAAATATCCATGATTTTTTAATCCACTTCTAAATTAGGAATGGTCACCTTTAATTGACAGAATAAATACAATGCAGTTAAGAAAAACATTGTCTCCCTTCCATACATCCTTTTCGTACATTTTTACGTAAATCTTTTTTTTTTACTTTTAAATTTGATGTTATATTAAACAAATATTTTTTTTAACTACCATTGTGTAGAGAGCAATTTCAATAGTGTATATCAAAGCACTGTAAGTCCATGGACATCAACAGGGTTATTTTCCAAGTCAAAAATCCACTGGAAGACAGCTGTTTTTGTGTTTTTAAAGGAAAGAAATTGCATTTCACCCTTGTGAAACAGTAACTGCTTCTTTAAACTGATATCTGGCTGCACCACATTTAGCAAGCCTAATTGCAGCCAACAATTAATTATAATTTGATACATCCACAGTCTACATCTCTGTATTAATACAACCTTACCGTGAAAAGGAAGTTTGAACCACAGAGCTTCTACACGAAAACTATGCCAAGATCAAAAGAAATTCCAGGAGAGATAAAGAGAAAAAACTGTATAAATTTGTAAAAGGATAAACATCATTCCTATGACTCTGTAGATCCATCAAACCATAGAGTCATTATCTTTAAATGGATAAGACTCAAAATAATGACAGGTCTGGTATTTTTCAGGAATACTTGACAGGTGCAACAACAAAACATCTAAAAGTCATAAAACATCCTAGAAAAAAATCCAAAGACTAAAACTGTCCCTGAAGTGAATAGTGAGCTAAACTTAGAGCTGAACAGCTTCTGCCACAGCAAGGCAGATAGGCTGTATACAAGGAGCCGCTCCTATAGTGTACATTTCTGAGTACTAATCTGTAAAAAAGGCATAAGAAGCTTAGTAACCAAAATTATGAAGGGAATGGCAGGTCTGGACAACTATGTGCGGTTTGAATGATATTCTTTGCGCATGCACAGGATTTCTTTTCCTTGCGCTCATTTGTGTTCCATCAGCCGTACGATTGACACACACTCCAATTATATAAGTGTGCATGGCTTTTGTATCCTGCATTAGAATATAAACAGAAGTCTTTCTATGTTGTTAGTTGTCATGCTACCTACACTCACAGCTCTATGCCACATCACCTTTATCATCAAGGTGCTTCTATCAAAGACAGAATAGTCTGGATATCCACCAACAATGTCCCTGCTGCTGGGTTTTGCGAATATATAATATGTCCTATGTTTAGCACAATGTTCACTGTGCGCTTAGTTGTGCGGGCATATCTTTCTGTTTATGACAGGAATATGGTTTAATACATCCATTTGATTTCTTTGTCGGTCGACATTAATATCGATATTCATGATGAGGCAATACTTTATTGTTATATTTGGTATTTTTTTTATTTTTGTTGGCTGTTATTTAAAGGGGATTTGCCAAGAGACCATTTAGGTAGGTCTCTCCTGAGTCATGAAGCTGCAGGGGAGAGGGGGATGGGATGAGTGAGGAGTGAGGAATCCAAGGGAGCGTCTCAAAACTTAAGTGAAATAATAAACGGTACAAGAGTGGATTCTCAATACAGCAAGACACAGCCTGATAGACTGCACTGTCAGGAGCCTTATCTGCTAAGATGCTAATGTAAACAAAAATCACGGAGCTGAAAGAGAGAGAGAGATGCACACAGCCAGAGAACGAGCTGCATAAGCTGCTGCTCCTGTGACTGATGTTCACTGAAATAAGCAAACTATAACTTGTGGATTCTATATACAAAAGAGAACACCTATTCTACACAGCAGCTTTAAAGCTTCTTCATTTTGTCTGTCATCAGATAAAGCAGGTATCTAATAACACTACAACTAGTTTATTCTGTATACAAAAAAAAAACATATTGCTACCCGGTGCCTTAAAAACTTCTGCAGCTCAGTCTCATCAGATAAGAAGCTTTCTCCTGCGCAAGCCCGTCCAGCTCTTGTCAGGCCGTATCTAATAGACTCTTTGAAGTAACCAAGGGCATGTAAGGAAGGCTGTAGCTCTCTCAGACTGCAATTTTTGTAATCACATATATTTAGAAAAGTGATTAAAAACCCATTTTGGAGGATCCCACGTCAACATTACATCGTGGCAAAACCCCTTTAAGCATTCATAATTTGGTATTATATTATCTATATCCTCTATGGGAGATTGGGAGAACCCTTAGTTACCATTTATTTATCCTCATAATTTTGAGGGAATAATAGGGCCTTTTTTTTCATAAGGGAAATGTATGAGAAAGGGGTCGCCCTTATTGGGGCGATTTTTCCTGTTATAGGTAGGGCATCTGTCTATTTTTCTATTTTATTTTGGTTAGGGATAGCGTAGGGTAAGTGTAATGTGTTGATTTTTGATTTTTCATATTTTTAAGAATTATTGAATAAAAGCTAGATTTTATTGTTAGTGGAATACAACTATCTTTTTAGTGAATTTTGTAAAATAAGTGTAAAAATCCCATTTATTATCTAGGTTTCCAATCCTATAACCAAAATTGGCTCTGTCGGTGTATACAACAAAGAAAGGGTAATAAAACTGGGATTATTGAGTTTGGAGAAAATATATTTTACCAAAAGTTTAGTTAATATGTTCATTTTAAAATATAATTTTTACTTAAAGAAAAATCACCCATAGAAACTCAAAATCTGGATTGACACAGCCAGGGCCATTTCTATGAGCAAACAGGGCTGTTTCTATGGGCAGACATGGTAAGCAATCATCCAGGGTGCTAAAAGGTGTAGGAGGGTGCCACCAGGACAGGACACAGTCCTGTCTCTGGTGATGAAGTGTGGTGTCTCTCTCCTCTGGGTTTGAAAAGTCCCTTTTACAGACAGCAGTCGGCCTTCCTGGTTCAGTATACAAAAGAGCATCAGAATCTCAGAGGACATTACAACGCTGACAAGCATCAGGACATTCATATGCTTTACAATAGATATGAAACATTAGCCCTGCATTGTTTTCAGTGCTGTGTCAATGGTGAATAACAACAGAGCCGCACACCAGTTCCTGGTCATCACCACTGCCACCAATGTGCAGACCACAGCAAATTACCTTTTCTGAAGTATTTTTATGCAATACTCAAGGTAGTGTAAAGCATCTTTATTGTTAACACATTCAGCCCTTACATGATATGCATGATACACGTAGCAAGTTAAAATATAATATTATGTAATGGTTTTGTATAGTACAAGTACAGTACTATACAAGTACTATTATTTGTTCCACACACTGCATTTACATGTATGTAACTCATTATATGTACCACACACAGACACCCTGACCTATGGTTACATACTGTACATGTAATGGCTATGTGTGGTAAATTTACTTGTATGTGGCATGTTAAGGTACCACTTAAAGCCATTACATATACTGTATCTTACAAAAGTGAGTACACCTCTCACATTTTTGTAAGTATTATATCTTTTCATGAGACAACACTTGAAGATATGACACTTTAATACAATGTAAAGTAGTCAGTATACAGCTTGTATAACAGTGTGAATTTGGTGTTCCCTCAAAATAACTCACATAGCCATCAATGTCTAAACTGCTGGCAACAAAAGCAATGTTTTAGATAGTTTATTATAGAATGTTGAGTGTTTTTTGTATTATACTGTAGACCACTTGCAAGTATGAGACCATTTGCATTTATGGTCCTATATTTCTAAATGGACAATATCATTTTTTAAGCGACTGCAGCATTTTCTGCAGAATTTATTTTTTATATGTAACTAATAAAACATTATCTTAATTGGTGCTGGATCAGTTTTTGCTTTTTGGTGAACCAACTCATGATCATCAGTGGCCTCCTGAGTTGATCTGTGCACCTCACATGTAGCGTTTGCCACATGATGAAGAAAACCAACGTTCATTGAGATTAGCTGGTTATGGCAACTTGTTTCTATAACTGAGTCATTTTTTATCCCCCTAAGAAATCCCAGGCTACTCTAGGAGGAAACAGGAATGGAGCTTAGGGACTATTAGGGACATCTAGGGATAGGTTTTACCATAGCCCTCTTTCCTTTTCGAGGCGACTGCCCATTCTCAAAACAGATTATGATCTAATAGGGTAATGAAAATTTTTTCCTACGGCCCCTTAACTTTGGATAACCCCAAACAACCTCAGATAATTGTTTAATACATTAAGGAGCCAAAGTAGGAAAGTTTTTTAACCTGAGCTGTTGAACTTTTCTTGGTTATTTTTGGAGGTATTTAAGTAAAAGTTATATTTTAACCTTTTCCGCATGGCGTATGGGGGATCCTACTGCCCATAAGGAGTATGGAGGGGCTCACACGGGATCCATTTTATAGGCAAAGAGTGCTTTTTGATTATTATGCTGACCCCTGCCGAACAACAGAGTTTCCGATTACTGCTGTTTAACCTTTTTGAACTCGGCATCAAAATAAAGGAATATACCTCTTTACTGTTTCTCCCTCTGATTGCACCCTCCCACAATAAGATCACAGGGTGCCGACCGATTGCTGTGTTAACATTTCTATTACTTCATGCACCAGACAGGACGTAATAGAACCACTATCTTGGTACACCCTTCTGCATTATATGTAAAAAGGGGGTTTACAAGCGATCTAGACCCCTAGTGATCAAGTATCTACTAAATGTACAAAAAAAAATAAAATTTGTAATAAAGTAAAAATTATGAATTTTAAATCTCCTTTTGCCATTTTACAAATGTAAAAAATTTGAAAAAAATAAAGTTCAATAATTGAAATTCCCACCCCTTTAAAATTTATTTTAAAAATATAACAATTTATCCAAAACTGAACACTGTAGAAGAAAAAAATTCCAGACATCAAAATAGTTTTTTTGTCATCTTATGTCCCCTAAAAAATTGTAATAAAAAGTGATCAGAAAGTAGCATGTATCCCAATATGTTAAAACTAAATTAAACACTAAACTTCAGTCTGCAAAAAAATTAACCCCCACTAGGGAAAGGGGGCAAAACAAAAAGCAATTTTGGGTTTAGAAAAACACTGAGCGCAAATTAAAAAACTGGGTTTTTTTTTTTTTGGGGCGTACTAAAACATAAAGAATTTCCCTAATTCTGGTATACAGTTTCATATTGATCTGCGGAAAACAAATAGCACATCATTTATACTCAAGAGCGAATGCCATAAAAACAAAAAACCCACAAACATTTGCAGTAAGGGACATGTTTATGATCGGGGCTTTCCACATTTTTTGGTGTATAATCAAACCCCACTGTCCGGGTCTGCTGTCGGACGCCCCAAAAGTCTGAAGGCAAGTTCGCTACTTTGTAGTGCGCCTAACATTAAGGGGCTTTCTGTGGGCGTTCTGGGGCAGGACGCACCACATTTGAAGACTCCGACGCATATATGAATGTGGGTTGGCAAAGTGAGGCGCATTACAGCTCCGACAGGCAGACCCATTTCAATGTGGTCTGTCTGCCGGAGGCATCGAAGTTTGCCCACATTTATGAGCGCACTTCGACACCAACATACATCAGGTGCAGTTTTCACGGTAAAAAAAACGTGAAAACAGGCCGATCTTCATACATTTCGCCCTAAGATTTTTTCACATCTCATCTTACTTACAATTTTTTTTTCGGCTTCCCAGTACATTCCTTGGTATGGCCAATGACACCATTAAAAAGTTTATCTTGTCCATGTCTACGTAGATAGATAAATAAAAAGTTATGGTTTTTGGAAGGCACCAAAGTTCAAAGTGCACCTGTTCATATACTCATATGGCTCAAAGTACACCAGGGAATTGTCACAGCCCTGTTCATACATATTACTCATAATATTTAACATTATCTACACTAGAAAACTTTAGGGCAGTGTCCAATAAACATACGTACAAAATGAAGAAACTGAGAGTAGGATTGTTATATATTTTCCTTTATGTTTTACTGTTTGTATTACCTTCTCATTTAAAAACAGAGGGAAAATAGAGAAATTGCCTATAGTCACTACTTGGATTGATTCTTTTATTTTTTAAAGGATCTTAGAAATGTGTGTCTTTGAATCTTGTTGCTATGGATAACTTATCCAGTTTTTCTTTGCAGAAGTTTTGATGAATCTTTGCTGCTCTGTTTTTCGGTGGCACTTGCATTAAAGGGGTTTTGCCATGATGTAATGTTGACATGGGATCCTCCAAAATGGGTATTTAATCACTTTTCTAAATATATGTGATTACAAAAATTTCAGTCTGAGAGAGCTACAGGCTGCTTTACCAGCCCTTAGTTACTTAAAAGCTTCTATTAGATACAACCTGACAAGAGCTCCTGGCCGGGCTTGCGCAGAGAACATTTCTTACCTGATGAAAGGGAGCTGAAGAAGCTTTCAAGGCACCGGGTAGAAATATGTTCTCTTTTGTATACAGAATCCACTAGTTGTAGTGTGATTAGCTGAGTAGATCCCCGCTTTATCTGATGACAGAGAACATGAAGAAGCTTTTAAGCTGCTGTGGAGAAAAGTTGTTGTCTTTTGTATACAGAATCCACTAGTTGTAGTTTGATTATTTGAGTGAACATTTCACACGATCCCTTATGCACGGCTCTGTGCTCTGGCTGTGTCTCCCGCTCTCTCTTAGCTCAGTGTGGCTTGTTTACGTTTGATTCTTAGCAGATAAGGCACGTCCTGGCAAAACCCCTTTAAGACGTTCTATCAACAATCATGATAGCTAAAGTTATAATAGTTACATCCTGGCCTAGAATGGATTGCCAGTGCAATACTATCAGGATATCTGATCACAAAAAATATGCTTCAGTATCAAAAAAGAGAAATTTCATTTTCATATATGAATAAGTGATTCTATTATTTTTATACAAGCGATGTTAATCTGATTAGAGGAATCTTAATTGTACTGCACTCAGCATCTATGGAACACATTGTGGTTTCCCTGAAGTGCTGACCCTGAAAAACTAGCCTCTTAATTTAACCATGAAGCTTCATATAAGTGAATTTTGCTTTATCTGGCATATGAATGTTATTTTTATTATTTACTTTGAAACCCTGTAATATTCCTAATAAACAATCTGTGTCCGGATTCTTGTATTTAGTTTCAGTAGTATTACCTTTGTTACCCTTTATTTACCTCTGGAGTTTTGTGTATTATTTCTTGTATTAGATGTTTCTTTTACTTTTTCTATTTTTTTTTTTTTATTATTAAAAATATGTCATGAAATTAGCAGGTTTCTGCTGTTAGTAATCAGTCTTCCCTTTACCAAGCTGTAGTCTGTGCTGCATGGCACATGACAAAAACACTGGAGGAGGGGAGCGGGTCACCTTTCCCTGGTTGATATTAAGGCTAGGTCTACACAGTATAGATAAACAATCATATTTTAGGCGGTTTTAGGATTCTAAAACCACTGAAAATACAATCACTCAGGCAACCCATAGACTTTATTCTACACAGGTCGCTTTTTTCCCGATCGTTTTGTGGCGCCGGCGGTTTTAGGAACATGTTAAAAAAAAAACACCGGCACCTGGCGTCTTTCCATCGACTATCGGATGGTTTTTGTCTGATGCTGTGTGGATCTAGCCTAAAAGGGAGGGTAGAGCTGCCCCTCAGAGACCAGAAGTAGTTCACAAAAGAGAGCATAAGACAGAGTAAATAAGATAGTGAAGAGAACAGATTATCTACACAGAGACTGCAGTAAGGGGCAGTGTTGGGAAAGTACAGGAGTTAGAAAGAGTACTGATTCTTATTTAAAAGACCAGTGGTATGAAGGTTAAGTTTTCAGCCAGTGCTCCATGGGGAAAAAAATACGCACATTTGCTTTCCTTCCAAAGCGTTTTCTTTCTCCTGAAGGTGAACACATCTGCATACTTATCTTTTTCCCATGTTCCAAACAGTGACCTGCTTTGTATTGATTAGGAGCAAGAACTCTAAAGCAGTCAGCTGCTGCCACCGTATAGACTTTTTGAACTAAAGTGGCTTCATGCAGATTAACCAATTGGCTCAAGGACTTGTCATGGATGGCTATTCAAAGGTGTCTACCTCCAAGAGGGTTCATGCATGTCCACAATCTGTCAAAACAACACACTGCCCAAGATTCCATTCAGGGTAGAAGCATTTTTGAGAGTCCTTTTAAACAGGACCTGTTGGATGGAGAACATGAACTTTAAAACTCTGGCCCAGATGTATGAAAACTGTATATGTGGTAAGTGTCTTAGGTAGTGCTGCACTAAAGTTAAGTTAATACTTGAAGTATCTCACGGGACACGTTGTTACGGTTCCGGACGCGGAAGTGGATCCACTGGACCACCACAAGCGATGGTGTAAGCCACGCCAGGGAACGGAATCTAAGTAGGTCCCGGTTTTCACCAGGACTTGCTACGGCGGGAGTCTACCAGGTCATTACCCCTGACATGACTTGCTTGCGGTGGCAGCCGAAGTATAGCGTGGTGCAAAATCGTCAGGCAGGCTCGTAGTCGGGGTCAGGCAGAAGGTCAGGGCAGGCAGCTAAGGTTCGTGGTCGTGGACAGGCAGACGGTCAGGGCAGGCGGCAGAGATTCGTGGTCAAGAGACGGAAGCGAGGGTACGGTACACGGTAGATCAGGACGAGACAATAGGGAACGCTTTCTCAATAGGCAAGGCACTAAAGATCCGGCAGGGAGCGGGCGGAAGCGCCCAGGTGAAATAGAGGCAGTGCCCGGCAATTACCCAATTACCGGCGCACTGCCCCTTTAAATCTCACAGAGCCGGCGCGCGCGCCTTAGATCACAGGGACGCGCGCACCGGACAGCAGGAGACTGCAGGGACACAGGAGCGCGGCCGGGTGAGTACGTGCGCCCGCCGCCCGACACCCGGGCAGCGGCGGCACTCGTCCCGGGGACCGGGGCAGAGCTGCGGCGGCGCCCGCAGGAGGAGTCGCGGGCGCCGGTCGCAACAGTACCCCCCCCTTAGCCCTCCCCTTCTTCCTGGCCTGGAGGAATCTCTGCAGCAACTCGCGGTCCAAGATGTTGTCCTCCGGCTCCCACGATCTCTCCTCAGGACCAAACTCCTTCCAGTCGATCAGGAAATACCGCCTTCCCTTGATGGTCTTCATGTCTAGGATCTCATTTACAGTGAAGATGTTGGCGGCCTCCGCTTCAGAAGATGGAGGCTTGATCCTCTGGGAAAAACGGTTCAGGACCACAGGCTTCAACAAGGAGACATGGAAGGAGTTGGGAATACGCATTGTGGGTGGGAGCCGGAGTTTGTAGGCAGCCGGGTTGATGCGAGCGAGTACTTCAAATGGTCCTACGTACCGGGGCCCCAATTTGTACGAGGGGATCTTCAGCCGGATATATCTGGCCGATAGCCAGACCTTGTCGCCAGGCGAAAACACTGGGGAGGGTCTTCTATTCTTGTCCGCTTGGACCTTCATGCGTGCGGATGCATGCTGCAGAGACTGGCGCGTCTGTTTCCAAATGGACACCATATCTTGGGCAAAAGTATCCGCTGCCGGCACTTCCGATGGTGGAGACAATGGTAATGGAGGGCGGGGATGCTGGCCATAGACGATGAAAAATGGCGAGGTACCAGTGGATTCTGACTCCAGGGAGTTATAGGAAAACTCCGCCCAAAGAAGCAAGCTGGCCCAGTCATCCTGTCGAGCCGAGACAAAATGTCGTAAATAGCCCCCCAGGATCTGATTGATTCTCTCCACTTGGCCGTTCGTCTGCGGGTGGTAGGCGGAGAGAAATCGAGGTTCACCTGCACCGAGAGCAGAGGGCCGCCGAACCTGACACAAATTGGAATCCCCGATCGAGACAATGTGCTGCGGAAGTCCGTGTAGGCGGAAGATGTGGAGAAAAAACTGGCTGGCCAACTGGGGGGCAGACGGCACCCTGGCAAGGGGGTAAAGTGGCCTTTTTCGAAAAAACGGTCCCCGGGCCCCCCGATGACCCTGTTACCCGAGAGGGAGGCAGATCCGTGA
>JAODAL010012720.1:0-94281 GCA_025379985.1 Phyllomedusa bahiana
AAAAAATGATGGTACTCACAGCAAAATTGAAACAATTTGACGAAGGGGACAGTTAAACAAAGGGGTGCTTTACACAGCGCAGATTTGGTGCAGTTTTAACTGCTCTCCTTTTAAAAACGGGCCTTTATTACCAGAACCCTCTTTCACTTATCTAACCGTTTGGAAACTGATAATAAATTAGTGTTTATAATCCACAAGACTTAAAACACAGTAATTGATTAAGTTACTTAAAAACCCCTTTCAACAATTTAGACAACTGAAAGAAGCTTTGCTGGAAAATAAGGAAGTTTAATTGCAGCGCAGTTAAAACTGCACCAAAACTGCACTATGTGAAAGCACCCTGTTAGTGCTGGTTGCTATAGCTACAGATCTGGTGTCCTCAGCAATTTAACACTGCAGATCAGTAGTAGCCAGTAAACAGACCCCTGAATTCAGTAATGAAACTGAAAAAACAGGACTGAGGTAAGATGAATTGATGTAGTGAGACAACCCCTTTAAGGGGGGAAAAAAGTCACTGTGCTGATTAGCATTATAGTGTTTACCACACCACGAAAGGGTGCCAATAATTTTTTTAATGAAAGTTGCAAAGTAGGAAATATATGGTTTCATTTGTAATAATCATGAAATATAAAAACAGTAGTAAAAAGTCATAGAATCAATACACAAATAAATTAAAAATGATTGAGAGATGTATGTACAATCAGTAGCAAATCATCCATCAGTACCAACAATTTTGTCTGTGTGCATATAGTTGTGTGAGAAACTATTCCACATAGCTTGTAATTTATTTTCATTGTTACAAAAGCTAGACTTAGGGGCTTAATATGTTGTTTTACGCAGTGTATGAACACAGGAAAGACTGTCAGTCATTGACCGCTTGACACACTGCCCATAGACTATAAACTTACAGGCAGATTGCAGATTGTCTTCAGAGTCTGCAGCTCTCCAAAGAGAAGGCGCAGAGATGGTTTATTACCATTCTTACCTCCATGAAAACCTTATACACATCATTCAGTCTGACAATCTTCAGACTTCTTGCTTCTGTCCCCAACAATTGTGTTCTTTAGGACTGGGTAATTACAGGATCTTATAGAACTTTACCAGTTTTGCAGTCAGTGCTGGGGGCTTTATTCCCCTTATAACTGGGGCTAATATATCAGCCCTAGGGAAATTCAGCAATAAAAATGTAAAGATGCCCCCCAACGTTCTTGGCACCTCCATAAGGTCAGAAAATTTCTAAAATAAACACAAAACAAAAAAATAATGACACCCCTAGGGACAGCCCAAACCACAACTTTTCGGCTATCCCTCCGACTTAAAATACCCATATATAAAACTTATTTCAAAACCAACTGTAGTAAAAAGGGTAATCTATTCAAAAATGTATTTTAGTTGTGCTTTTTGCTATTAAAAAATAGACAACTTGAAAAACTAACATTTTAATTTTGATTCTTTTCCTCTAGTATTCGGAAAAAAAAATTCTAATGTAAAATTTAAAATAAAGCAAAAAAGCCATTAAAATTATTTATATAACCAAGCATGGGAAACGTATCAGTTCTAAACACATATGTACTAAAAAAAGAAAAAAAATGTGCCTGGTCAGGACATGGGTATATAGCCCAGTCAGGAAGTGGTAGATCATTACCCCACTGGACCTATAAGCACACAGTGAGCAAGGAATACACAGCAGGCTGGTGTATATTCATATATGATAGATTTGTTGCAGAAGTTTCTAGAACTTGCCTGTTTATCTGAATGGGACTTGCAGACATCCTTGTGCTTGCTACAAAAACATGAACAGAACTGATTTTTGGTTGCAAAGATTTGTGCACGTTTTTTTATTAGATAGAATAGTGCAGTTTTCTAAATTTTCCTGAACTTCAAAAAGAAACCTAAACATGGCATCTGGTTGTAGAATTAAAATCTGAACAGTAGCTCAGGAGTAAATGTACACGTTAAAGTTATGAGAAGCTGTAGGTAATTGTTTTCCCCAGAATTAACAGATAATGCATTTTATTCTCTTGAAATTTACTATGCAAATTTTAGAGTGTTTTGTGTGGTTCTTTTTTATTCTTTTATTTATCTGTGTGAAATGTTTGCACTTTTGGAACATGGTGATGTGTAAGCACAACTCATCTGAAAATAATCTCTATTTTAGATAATGCCATTTTTAATTCTATTACATATATTTATTGGAATAAAGCTCTTAAAACTTGAAAGGAAGTATTGTCTTGCTTAAATCTTTGCTTATGTATTGTATAAACTTTCAGCTTTAATTCAGGTGCTTTAACAAAGTATTGCATTCATAATTTAAGAATGTGAAATAAATTCAAAAGTAATTTGACAAATCGCGCATCATTATTCATTAAATTTAAAACCTAAATATGGACTGCAGCTCTATAATAAAACAAAGGAAAATACATATTCTGCTTTGTGCTCACCACCATGCCAGTGCCAATTTCCCCTGGTCTCTGTTTACTTCTGGTTCTGCAGTCAATGCAGCCAAGAGGCGGCTTCAGCGGCCATGTGCCATACTCTTGAAATCACCGCTTATGCCCCATTCATTTCTTGAGCGGAGAGTTCATTAAGGAGACCATTATTTGGCTCAAACAAACACCTTGTTGAGCCACCTGTTATACGTTTCCTTACAGTTATCTCCTTAATTTGTCATGAAATAATGAGATAAAAGACCGGTCTGGACCATAAAAATTCTTGTCAATTGTCCAACTAATTCCAAACCTATGCAAATGGAGTAAGTAAAAGATGGTGCAAATTTCTAAACGGTTAATGCAATATTTTTTAATCTGTTTGGGATAAAGCTAAAAAACTGCTACTACACTGCAAGCACATATTAATTTGTTTTGTTCCAAATCTATTGTGATGGTGTATAAAGACTAAATTATGAACACTGTGTCACTGTCCAAATTCTTCTAGACCCAACTGTATATAGAGTACATATGAAGTTCCCTACTACAATTTTTATACAAAAATATCTGCAGTGTCTTCCTGTAGATTGACTTAATGGACACCTTTAACATGTAAAAGATAATCTTTAAGCATGTTCATGGTTACACTGGATAATTTTTTTTTTTTAAATTGCAGTACGTTTAGTCTGAAATCTATCCCTAATATTCAGTCTGCAGCCAGTTCCTAGTCTCAGACTTGTCCCCTGTAGGTTTGTCATCCCATATTATAGGCTAAATGTGGGACCACATTTACTACAACCATAAGTAATAGTAAGACAGACTTTGTTCCCTATTGTAACTAATCACAGCTCAGCTTTCATTTTTTTCAGAGCCGTTTAAAAAATGAAAGTTGACCTCTGGTTGCTCTGGGCAACACAATCAGTCTGTTAGGCACTGTGTGTTTAGACAACCAGAGTTTTCCTTGGGTTCTCTGCTTTCTCTTTACATCTGTGCACAGCACAAGTGACTCTTCCCCTGCACACTACCTTGTGTACTTTCGCAGCCAGCTACAGCTTGTACGAGCTGCCCTGCTTGGATGCTTCCCCCAATGTACAGGCTCTCATTTTCTGTATACAACCTTCTCCCTTCCCTGTTGCTGTCTCTAACACCAAGAGCAGAGAGAAGTCAGAAGCAGGATCTCTACTGTGACCGTCCTGTTTGAGATTCAGCAGCTAGGCGAAGGCCTTACACACTCTGCACAAGCAAAATAGTTGGGGATTTTTAATGAAAATCATTTAGAAAGATGCTTGAATTTTGAATCAAATGAACAATAAAAAAAAAGGAGTGCAGTGGTGTCTGTATCCTTTCAGAAACAATCATTGGAAATACTGGTATCATGGTTTCAAAACTGTATAAAGTGTAGCTTTATCTATGTAACTGAGAATATTAGCACATGAATTTCTGGTGCAGATTTTTGTGTTAACCATGCTATACTATTTGTATTGTATGTTATTGAGCCAGGCTACAATTGTTGTTTGTGTTAATCACCAGGCTCCAAATTGTATAAAGGTGTTAGATCTGGACAATCCTGGGTCATGTGCCCTATAAGAGTAAGTTCACACATTTTTCAACTGCATCAAAAATGGAAACAGTTTAATAAAAAAACCATGTATTTTTTTTTATTTTTTTTTTTAACAAAATTTTACCTGTGTTCCAAATTTCGGATTACAAAACTACTTGCGTTATTAAAAAATGTGTTCTTGATGAGCGTGTATGTATATATATACATATATATATATATATATCTTTATGCCTACATGCAGTTACTTTCAAAGCAGCAATACCATGTGTTTGTTTTTTTATTCAGCAAAGAATTTTATTTCAAGAATAACAGGAAGGATTGTCAAAATAATCAAAAGGTAGACCTATAACAAAGAATATTATAAAACGCTTTAGGTGTCCATATATAAATAGCCATACTCCATATATAGATTATAATATCCATAGAAAGAAAGAAAAAAAGGGAAACAATTGTTTATCGCAGACCTCAAAACACAGCAATTACCCAGTCTGTAATGGATACAGGCAAATTGTATGCACTGTGTATACAGAAATTTAGTATGAGATTCAGGAAGAAATAATAAAGAGAATTATACAACAATTAAAAAAAAAAAAGGGGACTAATTCAACTAAAGCTTATGTAGTGGGTGTATATAATTGGCTACACCGCACAAATGGTTATTTCAATTGAAACAAAATGGTCCAACAAACTGTTAATGAGATGAAAGTATGTTAAGAAACATACACTGACAAGCAAAAGGGTAACAATGTTGTGAACTTTTGACTTTCTGGCTCCATATCTCACCATCTACTACAACTCTGAACGTGAGACCACCATCATTTTATAGAAAATCATCTTGGCGATCTCATACCTAAATTTGACTTGCAACTATGTAGCATATGGTTAGTTATGCAGATTCTTGTCATGCAACTGCATTGTTATGGTTTTGCTCCTAAATATCTAATGAGGACATGTATGAAAACTGTCTAGGTCTAAGACTTTTTTTTTTGTTGCCCATAGCAACCAATCACAGCTACCCTTAAATTTTTTCAGAGCAGTATATTAAATGAAAGGGGAGCTCTTGATTGGTTGCTATGGGCAACAAAGAAAGTCTTTGACCTAGACAGTTTTCATATATAAGGCCGTACATTTTTATTGTCAGTATTTTGTAAATCCACCTTTGGCTTTCAACACTGGCTGAATCCTTCTGGGCTCTCAATCAGATTCAAGCATGTCTCAACTGAAATCTGATTGAGGTCTCTTCTACACGTACCTAAAGTTGATGCACACTGGTCGACTCAATTAGGTACAAATACACCTTTTTTTCAACTCTACCCACAAGTGTTCAATTGAGTCGAGGTCAGACAACAACTCTACTTCATTGTCATTGAACCATTTCTTCACCAATCTTGGGACATTGTTCTGCTGCAACACTGTCGTCCTTTTTCATACTCCTAGTACTCTGGTGTACAAAGTAACTCAACTCATTTTATAACTACCAAAGGAACACATGAGAGCAACAAATGTTTTAAAATATATTAAATCTTAAATACAAATATTCAAAAAAATTGGGAACAGAAGATACCCAAGAAAAAAGCCAGAAATGACCAATAACTGTTAATAGACCCGTAGGTTCAAAACATTGTGTGTCATATGACTCATTTCATTTTATATACCATATCGGGTTTTAGCCACAGCCTGGGTAATACAATGTTTCAAAAAATGTTTATATGAGAGAAACACACACCATATTATGCACTTATATCCAGTAAGAGGTAATCATAATACACTGTTATATAGTAAATAGGTCAAGAACACATACCCATAATGCTGGGGTCAGTCTGGCACCCTAGGTATTAGTGAAAGTAACTCATCTTGTAGGATACATATGGCTCAGAATTGAGATCATCATCAATCCTGGTGAAGTATCCAATGACTTTGGCTGAGAAAGTACCCCATATTATAAGGGCTTCTCCCAGACTTGTGTAATGCGCGTCACATTGTGCTTGCATGTATGTCTGTGATCTCACTGTTACGAAGCAAATGAGCTACCTTCACTGCTGTGCTTGTCACGCCAGAACTGATAAACCTTGTGATGAACAGACTTGTTGACTCCGATATTTTGCCTGGACGATCACCTCTTGACTTTTGAATAGATGGACGGACTTCATTGCATATTTTTCCAGCTTTTATGGCCCCACATGATGCAGTTTGGCAATTTTCTTAGCTAAGAGACCACTATTGATGAGCTGGATGATGCCGTTTCTCTTTTTTTTGGAAAATCTGCTTCGTGGCTGCTCATTAATTCGCATTAGTGACCTTTCGCTTATGAATCAACCTAATAACACACTGAGCTATGAAATGTGAGCACAGGTTGTAATTTGTAGTATACAAAAAAGAAAAAGATTGTCCCACCATCAGTAGCAAAACAGTAACAATGCAGTTACATGACAAGAATCTGCATAACTAAGCATATGCTAAAAAGTTGCAAGTCAAATGAATGAATGAGATAGCCAAAATGATTGTCTATAAAATGTTAGTCTCACGTTTAAAACTGTAGTGGATGGAGAGATATGGAGCCTGAAAGTCAAAAATTGAAAACCTATTTACCCTTATGCTTAGCACTCTATACATCTAACCTTAGAAGGCTCCAGAGGCTGGTAACAACTTACTCTATCAATACTACATAGGCAGTGTGGAGCGACGAGATTGGTACCATTAGTAAACACATTTTTTAAGATTTTTTTTTTTAAACCCCTATGAATATTTTTAAAAATTCTGAAATCCTGCCATTTCCACTAGGCCTAATAATAGTTTGACACTTCCTGTTCTGTAGAGAGAGCTTTTCAGCAGTCTCGAAATTATCAGCAAAGGCAGGATTACACTGAAAGGTGACACCCAGAGGCTTCTGTCCTGGATAAAGCAACTGCTGCCCCAAACTTGCAGTCTGCCATCAGTGGGCCCCGCACACGGGCGAGTCTTCCACTGTACATAGTTTAGAAGATTACAGCGGGGCATGGAGCCATCCGTTCCTTGACCCACCACCCACACCTGTGTAAAACTATATAATGCCGCTAGTCCCTCTGTCTCATCTAGGCCACAAAGTCTAAGGTACTCTAGCTTAGGCTTTGCGGTCTGTGAGTTGTTTCACAATGCAGGCACCGTGATGCTGTCATGATACAGTTGCCGTGATGACATCACGACGCCCACACCGGAAACAATTTGAAAGAGACGTTCCACAGGGGAACAGGGAGAGGTGATTAGTGTTATGGGATTATTTTGTTTTTGTTTTTTTTTATCTATCTAGCTACCAGGGGATCCCTAGATACCTACCTACTGAAGTGGTCACCAATATAACTATAAGTATCTGAGAATGTGTCTAGACCTCTTACAGGATAAAAAAAAATTTATAGGGTGCTGAAAATTGATCCGATTCTCTTTCCTTGAACATTTCCTTTGGCTAAGGATAAATTAGAAAACATACTAATCGATAAAAATGGAGGACAACATTTTATGGTTTACCAAAAATTCACAAGGGCCTGAAGTCCTTAAAAGGAAGACCTATAGTATCTGGTACAGGTAGCATCACACAAAATCTTGGTATTTATGTTGATAAAAATCTCAGAAAATATGTTACATCTTTAGACTACTGTGTAGCATCAATGTCGAGGCATTGTTTTCATCTATTCCCCATGAGAAGGGCCTGAAAGCCATGGAATTTTTTCTGGATACACGTGGCACCCAATTTAAACAACATAATGTGTTGATTCTCTCCCTCCTTAAATTTACCTTAGAGAAAAATATATTTTTTTTTGACCATAGGATGTAGCTCAGGGGCGCTGCGATGAGGAACCCCAAGTGCTCCCACATATGCAAATCTACTTCAGGACTAGTGAGAAAACACACTTGTTTTCTCGGATGTAATGAAAGATACCACTAAAAACATTATGTGGGCACATAACATTGACAATATTTTAGTTCCGTGGCATGGTGATGTACCATTTTTCACAAATTTTTGTGATGGCCTGAACAAGAATGATATTGGTCTTAGATTCACATATGAAACTAATGAGTTCATTCTTCCCTTACTAGATGTACTAATAGTGAAAAATTCAGATGATTCATATACACCATATATCGGTACGAAGGTGTTTAGGGAGAATGTGGCCACCAACAGTTTCCTCCGATGGGAAAGTTGCCACCCAAGGTTGCATGTTAAGGGCATTCCTCGGGGGCAGTTCCTCTGTCTGAGGAGAAACTGTTTAGATACGGCATCATTTAAGATACAGGCCTGGGAATTGATACAAAGATTTCTAAGGAGAGGATACCCCAAAAAAACTCATAAAATTGCGCTGACGGGGGACAGTTCACAACTCCTTGTTCCACAAACACAGGAGGAGGAAACCGGAACTAATTTACATATCATAGGGACCGTTGACTCCCAAGCGATGTGTTTTCATTAATAAATATTGGAATATTATACTTCAGGATAGAAACTTGCAACTTCTATTACCACCCAGACCTTTTATCACCTATCGTAGGGGAAGACGTGTAGGGGATCGCTTGGCAAGAAGTCACTTTATAGCCGCAAAGAAAGAACACACTTGGCTCGATAGAAAACCATTGGGCTGTTTCAAGTGTTGGTCATGTAGTTTCTTTAAATATGTGATTCAGTCTAGGAATTTTAATGGGGTAGCCACTGACCAGCAGTTTAGGATTAATACCTTCATAAACTGTTTATCCACAGGGGTAATCCATTCGGCAACATTCCCATGCCCACTTAATTATATGGGCAAAACTAAATGTGAATCTCGTAAACGTATTAGAGAACATATGGGAGATATTTGCCATTCTGTGGATACTCCCATATCTCGACAAATGCGAGAGAAACATGAGGCTTAACCTGAATTTATAAATTTTCAGAGTATTGATGTGGTAGAGCCCCTGATACATGGTGGGATTGGGATCGCTTAATCCTTCTGAGGGAGTGTCGCTGTTGATTAGCACCTATCTGGGTAGCCTTAATGAATCATTGACATACACAAGCTTACTGTAATATTCTTTGTTATTTACCCACTTGTCTTGATTAATTGGATTATGTCATGAAATATTGCTGGGAAATTTATTAAATCTGACCGTGGCCCATAAAAATTAAGATGGTCAATTTTTGTGATATAAATGATCTCCTATATGTCATTTATCCCTCGAGAATACTAATAATCCATCATATGATGTTGTGTTTATTAGGGGAAAGACGAGTTCTATATTTCTTCCTCATTTATTTGATACAGTATTTTGGGAAACCCCTAATCAGTAATTGGCGATCTATACTGATATCCTACATATCATCCCTTTTCCTATATAGTGTTAAGTAAATGTCACTATATGTGTGGGTATATCTTTTCCTATTATTTTAAACTTAAAAAATGTCTGCATGTAAGACAGATAGTTATTCCACTCAAAATAGTTTATAACTAGCATCTCCCATATGTCTGCTGTAGTTTGGCATCATTTTTTTATATGTCTTTTTTTTTTTTTTTTACGACAGTGGGGGGCTTAGAAATGTAGTAGTAGTTTTTTTTTTGCAGATTTTCAATTTTTATACATTATTAACAATAATACGGTAAATGTGATCAGGGATATTCAACTTAATATTGATTCCCCAGATTCTGCTGTTTTAAGAGATATCACATATGTGGCCCCAGTGCATTATTTGGCTCAACTACAAGTCCCAGAATAGGAGGAGCACCTACTGGACTCTGGGGTCTCATTTTCATTACGATTTTATTTAGGGGCCATTTCAGGTTTGCGGACACCCTAAGGTGCTAAATCTTAATAAACTCCACCAAAAATACCCCATATTGGAAACTACACCCCTTAGGGAATATATCCAGGGGTGTAGTGAGCATATCAACCCCACAGATGTGTCACAAAATTTTTTAGCGTTAGGCTGTGAAAATGAAAAAAAATTTTTTTACAATCTGCAATTTTAGCTGAAAATGTTTAATTTTTACAAGGCATCCTGGTAAAAAAAAAAAAAAAAAGCACCCAAAGCCTTGTTACGCAATTTCTTCCAAGTTCGGCAATACCCTACATGTGGGTGTAAACTGCTGTTTGGGCGCATGGCAGGGGGTACAAGGGAGGGAGCGCTATTTGGCTTTTGGAACGCAGATTTTGGTGGGGCCATGTCGCATTTACAAAGCCCCCAAAGTACCAGAACAGGTGAAACCTTCCAGAAGTCACCCCATTTTGGATTCAGCACGCCTCATAGATCTCATCTAGGGGTGTATTGTACATTTTGGGTGCACGGGTGTTCCAAAGTTTTTTGTTTTTTTCCATTGTGCTATGAAAATGAGGGGAAAACGCAATTCCGCCATTGTTTTTTGTGCTTCAATTTTACAGCGTTCGCCATGCAGTATAAATGACAGGATATCTTTACTATGGGGGTCGGTACAATTGCAATGATATAGATTTTATATAGTTTATGTTTTATTACTTTTACACAATAGAAATAGGTCTATAAAAAAATTGCGTTTTTATGTTGTCCTGTTCTGATAGCCATAACGTTTTCAGTTTTCTGTATACGGAGCTGATTATGGGCTTGTTTTTTGTGGGATGAGTTGACGTTTTTATTAGTACCATTATGGGGGGGCATATGGCGCTTTGATCACTTTTTATTAAGGTTTTTGTGAGGCATTTTGAACAAAATACAGCATTCCTGGTAGTGTTTTTTATTTTTTAACAGCGGTCACCGTGCAGTATAACTGACATACTAGTATTACTCAGCAGGTCGATACGATTACAGCGATACCCAATTTGTATTTTTTTTTATGTTTTACTGCTTTTACACAATAAAAACACTTTTATTCAAAAAGGAAAACACGTTTTTGCATCGCCATAGTCTGAGAGCCATAACTTTTTTATTTTTCTGTGTACGGAGCTGTGTAGGGGTTTGTTTTTTTTGCGGGAAGAGTTGACGTTTTTATTGGTATCATTTTTAGGGGGACAAGACTTTTTGATCAGTTTTATATCCATTTTTTGGAAGGCAAGGTGAAGAAAATACTGCAATCCTAGTAGTGTTTTTTATTTTTAACAGCGCTCACCGTGCAGTATCCATGACCAGTTAGCTTTACTCTCTGGGTCGATACGATTACGGCAATACCCTATTTATATAGTTTTATTAATTTTGAAGCATTTAACAAAAAAAAAGTGTTTTTATTGTGTTAAATAATATTTATGCATCGTTGTCTTCTGAGAGCCATAACTTTCTTATTTTTCCATATACAGAGACGTGTATGGACTTTTTTTTTGCGGGATGAACGGATGTTTTAATTGGTACAACTTTGGCGTCTATATGAGTTTTTGATCGCTTTTTATTCCATTTTATGTGCTGCAGGATGTACAAAAATCGCAATTCTGTTACTGTTTTTTGTTTTTGTGTTTTACGGCGTTCACCGTACAGGTTAGTTAACATGACAGATTTATAGGGTGGGGCGTTACACACGCGGCGATGCCAAATATGGGTACTTTTATTTATTTTTTATCTTTTTTGGGGCGATTGGCATTTGTAAAGGGGAAAAGGGCGCTGTACGTGTTTTTTTATTTTATTTTTTTGTGTTTGTTTTACTTTTTTTCACTTTTTTTTTTTACTTTTTATTCTAACAGCAATCATCAGATTGCTGTTATAAGGTAGGCCAGTGCACAGTACTAGTACTGTGTACTGGTCGCCATGACAACTACCTGTCACCATGCCCACAATGCAGTGCGGGCATGGTGACGTCACAGATGACCCCGGGAAGTGTCGTTCACTTTCCCGAGACCATCAGACAGGAGATCGCTGCCGCACTGCCGCGGGAGCAGGCAGGAGGAGCTCACTCCTCCTGCCTGCGGCTTTATAATCGCAGCCATGACAGGCTGCGGTAATGAAGCGGTAATCACCCGCGGCCGGAGCTCACTCCGGCCGTGGGTGATACGGCATGCGACCAGCGTTAAATTACCGCTGGTCCCATGTTGCGATCGCGTGTGGCTCGCCCGCAATCCCGCGCAATCGCCAGGACGTATGCATACGTCCATTTGCGGGAAGTCAGTCCTATGTCGGGAAGGGGCTAACCTGTACACACTAGATTGGAAGGTTGCGTACCTTTGTCTGGAAGGCCCGTAATATTGGTTAAGTCACACTTACTTTTTTGGAGTCCATGGGTCAGATTCTAGGGACAGTTTGTTAGACCGTTAGCAAAGTACCCGCCCCAAAAAGGGCGACCACACAAAACTTATGCACCTCTATTAGGTTAAGTGGTCAGTAGGAACAATATTTTGGTTCTCTGTACCTTCCCCTTTATCAGTATGATATGTACACAGGGATCAGTCCTTATCAGCCTATGTATTTGTTTTGGTATGGAATAGTTACTTTTTACTAAATATTTTAAACAATACTTTTTTTATTTAGATGGGACTCTTTTTTGATTTAGTGTATATTATCCCTCGCCCCTGTTGGGCTCTTTTTGGATTGCTTCACCTATATACCTACCTACTGGGGGGTCACCTATATAACTACCTACGGAGGGATTATCTTTAAACCTACTTACTGGGGGGTCACCTATATACCTACCTGTTGGATCTCCTACATACCCATCTACTGAGGGGTTACCTATATACCTACCTACTTGGGGTCACCTATATACCTACCTACTAGAAGGTTACCTATATACCATCCTACTGAGGGGACAACTAAATCCCTGCCTACAGCATATCCCAACCCAATGGAAGCATCTGTATCCCTACCTACTGAGGGTCATGTATATACCTACCTACTGGGGTGGTCACCTATATACCTTACTCCTGAGGGGTCATAACTATATACAGAAAACAAAAATAAAAAAAAAATCTACAGTGGGATTCATGCCCCTTGAACAGTTTATTTTTAAGCATCACAGTCACAAATTTAAATGTTTTTTATTGATATTTTATGTGATAGAGCAACACAAAGTAGCAAGTATTTATGAAGTGTAAAGAAATGCTTTTCCACATATTTGCAAATTAAAAAACTGAAAAGTTTGTATATGTATTCAGCCCCCCTGAATCAATTTGTAAGACCACTTTTAACTCTAATGACCACTGCAGTCTG
The DNA here is from genome assembly GCA_025379985.1 of Phyllomedusa bahiana. Taxonomy (NCBI): domain Eukaryota; kingdom Metazoa; phylum Chordata; class Amphibia; order Anura; family Hylidae; genus Phyllomedusa; species Phyllomedusa bahiana. Next base: position 13,091 of record JAODAL010012720.1, read on the forward strand.
TTTGGGTCTGTAAGCCACAGGTATAGACCGGGAAGTCACACCTGACAGGATATACTGAGATAGGTGCAAGTCAAAGGTAGGAACAAGTCCACCAACACTAGTATAGAAGAATTGACTGCACTCAAAAATCTTCTTTCATGCGAAATTACAAAAATATTTTATTTATATCAAATTCATAGGCTCCAGTGAAAACATTATTATAGTGGGTGACTTGTAATGTTTCTTAATATTTCGGTCAGAAAAGACCTTTATCAACAAGTCACTATGAGAAAACAAATATATATACATAAATAGAGAATCTGTACATGAAACAAGGAAAAAATATGTGCACAAGAAAAAATCAAAAATGACAGAGCAATATAACAATAATACAACATAAATGGACAAATACATGAACAAAATACAAATCCAGAAATACAGTAGAAATGGTTGGATACCATGACTGACAAAGTTACTAAAGAGTATGCATAAAAGGTATATATGTATATATATATATATATATATATATATATATATTGTATTTATATATATACATAACACTCCACGGCCACTTTATTAGGTACACCTCGTCCAACTGCTCGTTAACACTTAATTTTAATCAGCAATCACATGGGCGGCAACTCAGTGCATTTAGGCATGTAGACATGGTCAAGACAATCTTCTGCAGTTCAAACCGAGCATCAGTATGGGGAAGAAAGGTGATTTGAGTGCTTGAACGTGGCATGGTTTTTTGGTGCCAGAAGGGCTGGTCTGAGTATTTCAGAAACTGCTGATCTCCTGGGATTTTCACGCACAACCATCTCTAGGGTTTACAGAGAATGGTCCGAAAAAGAAAAAACATCCAGTGAGCGGCAGTCTGTGGGCGGAAATGCCTTGTTGATTGCCAGAGGTCAAAGGAGAATGGGCAGACTGGTTTCGAGCTGATAGAAAGGCAACAGTGACTCAAATAGCCACCGTTACAACCAAGGTAGGCAGAAGAGCATCTCTGAACGCACAGTACGGCGAACTTTGAGGCAGATGGGCTACAGCAGCAGAAGACCACACCGGGTGCCACTCCTTTCAGCTAAGAACAGGAAACTGAGGCTCCAATTTGCCCAACTCATCGAAATTGGACAGTAGAAGATTGGAAAAACGTTGCCTGGTCTGCTGAGTCTCGATTTCTGCTGCGACATTCGGATGGTAGGGTCAGAATTTGTGCATCAACAACATGAAAGCATGGATCAATCCTGCCTTGTATCAACGGTTCAGGTCTGGTGGTGGTGTGTCATGGTGTGGGAATATTTTCTGGCACTCTTTGGGCCCCTTGGTACCAATTGAGCATCGTTGCAACACCTTGTGGAATCTATGCCACGAAGAATTGAGGCAGTTCTGAAGGCAAAAGGGGGTCCAACCGTTACTAGCATGGTGTACCTAATAAAGTGGGGTGTGAGTTTATATATATATATATATATATATATATATATATATATATATATATATATATATATATAATATAGAGAGAGAGAAAAAGAGAGAGTAATAATAGTAAAAACGATTATACATTAAAATGATCTCTATGATGTGCATACGATGTAAAATATAGAGAAAGATGTAATAAAACCGGCAGAGTAAATACTAAAGCCGGCAGAATAAATAATATAGCCTTAGGTGAGTATCGTATAGTGATGACTGTTAAACAAGTGGCACCTGGATACATAGAGACTCTGTAAGATAAGAGACATGTAATAGAAGTCTGCAATACAAGGATATAGCATTATATGAATCCACTAACAATGCCCTATTATGCCCTAAGTGAAAAGCTTACTGGAAGAGAAGTAGAGGAAAGGATCTTTTTGGATTTGTATTTTGTTCATGTATTCGTCCATTTATGTTGTATTATTGTTAGATTTCTCTGTCATTTTTTATTTTTTCTTGTGCACATATTTTTTGTTTTTTTCATGTACAGATTCTCTATTTATGTATATATATTTGTTTTCTCATAGTGACTTGTTGATAAAGGTCTTTTCTGACCGAAACGTCAAGAAACATTACAAGTCACCCACTATAATAATGTTTTCACTGGAGCCTGTGAATTTGATATACCGTATATACTCGAGTATAAGTCGAGTTTTTCAGCACAAAAAATGTGCTGAAAAACCCCCCCTCGGCTTATACTTGAGTCACTGTCGGCGCTCAGGCGCTGCGCTGGCCCGTGCGCCGACAGGGACGCTTCAGCTCTATGCGGCTCCTCAGGGAGCGCGTCTAACTGAAGGCCGAGTGGAGCGCACAGTGTCGGGACGCTGCGGTGGTCCGGGCACTGTTCGCGATCCCTTCACCTATATGCGACTCCTCCGGAGCGCATATAGGTGAAGGGATACCACTGCGGGGCACAGAGCGAGCGCTCCATGCTCCGCAGTGGTCTCCGGGCGGCCGCAGACTTGCGGCTGTCCGGAGCTCCCGGCATAGGCAGCGTGCATGTCATCAAGCTGCGTGCGCGGCCTGATGACGTCACCGCCTGTGCCGGGAAGACAGGACAGCGCGCGGGAGGCCGGAGCGGTGAGGGAGACGGAGCAGCGGGGAGCCAGGTAAGTGGGTTTTTTTTGTTTTTTTAAACTTCCTATACCACTGCCTACAGCTGCCTATACCTGCCTACAGCCGGCCCTAACTGCCCTCGCGCCCTATACCTGCCCTACACGACCGGGCCCTATTACCTCTTGCCCTACAGCCACGGCGCCCTATACCTGCCTACGGCCTATACCTGCCTACAGCCGCCCTATACCTGCCCTACAGCGGCCTATACTCCTGCCACTACAGCTGCCTATAGCTACACTGCCCTACAGCTGCCTATACCTGCCTACAGCGGCTCCTACCCACCTGCCTACAGCTGCCCTATACCTGCCTACAGCGCTACGGCCTATAACCTGCCTATACCCTGCCCACAGCCTGCCCTAAACCTGCCAAATGCCTGCCTACAGCCTGCCCTATACCTGCCGACAGCCTGCCCTTTACCTGCCTATGGGGCCATATACCTGCCTATAATCTGCTTATGGGGGACATATAACTGCCTATTACATGCCTATGGGGCCATATACATGCCTTTTGGGAAATATACCTGCATATAGGGCCATATATCTGCCTATAATTGCCTATGGGGGACATTAAACTGCCTATGTAATTTTATTGGTATCCATTTATATTTTTAAAATTTACTAGTAGCCGCTGCATTTTCTACCCTAGGCTTATACTCGAGTCAATAAGTTTTCCCGCTTTTTGGGGCAAAAGTAGGTGCCTCGGCTTATACTCGGGTCGGCTTATACTCGAGTATATACGGTAAATAAACAATTTTTGTAATTTTGCCTGAAAGAAGCTTTTTGAGTGCAGTCAATTCTTCTATACTATTGTTGGTGGACTTGTTCCTACCTTTGACTTGCACCTATCTCAGTATATCCTGTCAGGTGTGCCTTCTTCTTCCAAGCCCGCACGATTGCCAGGACATACTCATACGTTCAATTGCGGGAACGCACTTCCCGCTAGGGCGTATGAGTACGTCCAATGTCGGGAAAGTGTTAAAGAGAAGGTCCCAGCTACATTCTATGTGGATAGGTGGAGTGCACAACCAAAATGGAGTGTTGCCACTCTCCCATGCAAACAATAAAAAAAAAAACATTGGTAAAGAAATTCATAAAGGTGTAATTGTTTTAGATGTACCGTTACTGTTTGTTTTGTTTTATTTTGTGGTGTTTGCATGGGAAGTGGCTAGCCTCCATTTTGGTTGTATACTCATCCCATCCACACAAACTGTTTTTTTAATCAGAGCAGAATGTAGCTGGGACCTTCTCTCCCTGAAAATATGGAGGTCTGAATAGACAACAAGTGAGGTAAAATATCAGAGTGGGTTCCCATCTTTACGGACATGATCTTGTTGCGGTGGATGGACAATTACAGTTTTGATCAAAACTGTATGCTAAGAACCTCAAATTTTGGCAGAAATGCATTTTGAAAAAAATTCTGTATTCTCTATGACTAATTTTTGGCATTTATAGAGTGCTGCTGATGCTATATTTATTTTAAGGACACTGCAAATTTAGACTGTTATACAAGCTGTACACTGACTACTTTACATTATATCAAAGTGTCATATCTTTAGTGTTATCCCATGAAAAAATATTTTAAAAAAATGAGGGGTATTAGTAAGTTAATATTTGCACAGTTTTGATGGTAAACAGCAGTTTTACCTGCAATACCACATAGGCATTAGCAATTAATATGGGTAAATCCTGCTAAACAGCATATTGATGCGGTTTGCAGCCACCAGATGGTCATTGTTTGTGGCACTGCCATACGACAAATTCTAACTGCAGTGTTAACTAGTCCTTTCAATTTGAAAAGTGTTCTTTTCTGAAAGTCTATAATTATTTTTTTTACATTGACTAAAGGATTTTGTGGTTTAACATAAATGAAAATAAAATACAGAAATTGTGCACCTTTATAATGTATTATTTAGGACCTCTATTTGCCGTCAGTATATGGAGACTAGTTTAAAACTTGCCACTTGACTGACTTGTTTCTGATGCAGATTTCTTTTATTAGCCAAAGCCAGAAATATATCCATCCAGGAAGAAAAGTATATATATATTTTTTTTTTATATTTCCCATTCTTTTGGAATTAATTCCTGAGTTTGGTAGCAAAAACTGCATGTCTGATTCCAGCTTTCTACGTAAGCTAGGCAATACTTGCTGGGCTTTAAAGCTAGACTTTATACTATAGAAACATTTACCAGTACAGTGTAGTAAGCTATCAGGGCAGTATTGGCAGCATTGTTCTCAGGGTCTCTGATAAAATAAAAAAAAAAAAGAGGGGTCCATTGATGCATAATAGGAACTGGTAATGGATGGGGTTGGTGGGGTGGCAGGTGCTTTGGCATTATGTGGTCCTGAAATTACTGGTGGCAGTCTTGCCAATCCCCCATGTCTGTTGATTTTTGAGTAGTTGTAAAGTCAGTATTGTAATGTGCCTTTTTGTTTTAGGGAATAAAAAAAATTATAAATTATAGTAATTATGTCTGCTCAGCTAAATGGAAGACAGGAATAATTTTAATGGTTGGGCAGCTCCCTGTACAGGAGTGAGTCATAGCCAGTGTACCATGTAAATAGATAACTCTAAGACATCTTCAGACTTGATTATGATCATTAGCCACAATGAATTTGTCTTCAAAAAATGACTTATTGTTTAACTCATATTCTTATGTTAAAGACATTTTTAATGAAATTTTGGTTATTTTTTTTTTAATTTTCCACATCACGTTCAATATTTTTTAATAATTCTTAAGCCCTGCAGTTTTCACTATGGCCAGTAGGCTAATAATAGTCTAACACTTCCTGTTCTGTAGAGAGAGATTTTCAGTAGTCTGCTCATTATCAGCACAAGCTGGGTCAAACTGAAAGGAGACACCAATCTGTATAGATAACACAGGATCCACCAGTCACAATAGGAGATAGTCACACACACCCCCCTCTCTCCCTCCCTGCACACTGATTTCTTCCCAGGTCACAGAGTATGCCTAAAAAACTCTTATAGAAGTCAATGGGACTGAATCAGTCTTAAGGATCCTATATGTATGAAGCTGCTATAAAGTATCTCTGCAACTGCTGTTACAGCAGTGCAGAGAAGAATGCTGTCCCCACAATCATATATACACGACTGAATTGAGAAATGTACAGTCAGAAAATAAAAACGGCCAAGAAGAAAAGACTGTGGCTCAAGGTCTCGATTTAATTAGTAAAAAAAAAAAAAATGGCAACAGATTCCCTTTAAACTTCATAGACAAGAGTAGAATAAAAGAAGAAGAAATGTGTAGCACTCACGGTTTCTAACCCCACAATCTAAATTTTTGATTCAACTATCAGTATGTTTTTGGATTGCAGAAGGCGACTGGATCACCCAGAGGAAACTCATATGGTGCAAAAGTTAAATGTTTGCGGAAATTAACTCTGGATGCTGCAATTCAACTGTGTTAGTCCTTGAGCCACTGTACTACCTTAAGTATTATTAACTATTACTAAAATAAAGCAAAATATATTTATTATATTTTAAGGGCATGATCAATTAATTTTGTATGGGTAAGCTTTTTTTTTTCTTTACCCTGAGAAAAAAAATGCCAATTCAGAACCCTCATCTATTAACCAGATCAGTGAGCAAAATATGTATCCTGTTCTGGAGGACCCAGCACATCCATGTGTTACACAGGCAGAACATTCTTTCTGGTGTGATGCTCTCAAGATGATGGTTTATGGAAAACATTATAATCTGTTCTATTTATTACATCCTTATAAAGCTCACCCGATATTGTGTTTAAACTACTCTTTATTACATCCATCCTAAACGGGATAAGTCAGATATTTTCCACACTGTTTGCTGCAAGAGAATGAGGCCTTTAGAAATTCCTTTCAGATGATACAGGAATGGTACAAGGACACTTGATACATCTAGCTATACTGTGCAGATGCAAATCTGCCTTAGCAACAGCCAACTAGCCAATCATGTGATCCGTGAGACATACCAAAGAAAGAGATTTGAGGCTGTAACTTGCTAATAATAAAACAGGTTTGATGCACCAGACCGGTGTGTGGTGTGCATTTCTTAAGCTCTCAGCTGAGACCAGCTTTTACAATTTAATTTGGACAGAGACAAACCATTGGCAAGGTTTTAGAACAAAAGAAAAATTTTACACCTAATTATTATTACTGTTACATTTGGTTTCCTGCCTCTCAGATGGCCTGAGACCGAGACCCCCTGGGGAGCCGATGCCCTGCCACCGGCTGCACGATCCTGGACTGTCCAAACGGAGCCTGATCAACTCACCAACCGGTAAGTTCACTGGTTTTATAAATCTGTGACTTATCCGTGTTGTTGGACAGTCTAGTGGGAGTTCCTGGTGGTTTTGTCGACTCCAGGTTGTGGTCTTGAATCCTAGTGTGCGTATCCATATACGTATGCCTGCTTGACGCCACCAATTGTTGTCTCTGGTTGTTGGCTTAGATACGCATGGTGACTGGGTAGTATTGCACTTTTTTTTTCCTTTTTCTGTATTGTTCTGGGTAGACAGAACTGATGGATAGGAATTAGATAGAGGGGGGTAGTCACTTGACACTAGTTAGCCCTGTAAAGCCTTTGTGATGGGGTGGTTCCTGTCCCGCCTACCCTTTGTGGATCATATAGAATTCCTGTTGATAAACAGAAACCTGTCGGTGGACAGAAGCTGTTGCCTGTGAGGCGGTATGGTTTGGACATTAGAGGTAGCTAGGGTTGCTTCTGGACTAGCCAGAGCAAAACATCAGTTCTGAAGTTAGTGGTAGGTGAACGGCTGCATATTCTAGTTGTAAATATTATATTGAGACTGGGTTATTTACTTCCTCTTTTAGTCAGTAAGATTTTGACAGAGCATTGGTTTCTTAGCGTAAGGGAAAAGAAGCACTCAGCCTCAAGTGTGCAGTTGTGTGCTCTCTTCTGGATAACAGCACGAAATAGGGGAAAAAAAAAACAGTCACCCCCTGGGATAGAAAAGGTCTGGCCCTTTCGTGGGGGTTGGGACCTTTTTGGGGGAAGTAAATTGTGAATGTTTTGTCGCGCAGCTGAATTGGTTTTTTTTAAAAAAGGGGGGGGGGAATGTGTGTCGGAAGTGAAAGAAAGTTAATTAAGGTATGTGAATGTATAAGAGAGGAAGATTTCAAGTTCATTTGTAGGAGTTAGCACTAAAAAAATTGCAGAGGTATATTAAGAGATAACGGTCTCCTTTCAACTGCTGAGGCATGGTATAGAAAAAGCGTTTTTAGTTGCGAAGGATAATTACATTGACAAATTGAGAGTAAAATAAAAGGAATTACAATTGCATACATGTATTAGTTATGGAAACAGGCGGCGCTGCCTAATCATGGCGATTTTCAAAGATGGCAGTGTCCCAATTGTCGTCAGCAAAACACCCTCACCACTGAGAACTGCCTAAATCGAACCTCGTATCACCTCTCCTCCTGCTCTTCCTAGAATTTCCCTCAGCTCCAGTCCCAGAACCGCCCATCACTTCCAGTGGCCATCTTGATGTAGCCCTCACACCCTCTACATCCAGAAGTGCATCACCAAGCCCTGCCCTTTCCACTTCTGGTAGCCATCTTGGTACAGTTATACCTAATACTTCCTCAATTCCTGTGACAGGCAGCCATATTACTACCCCCAATCAATCCAAAGAACCCGGAAGTTCCGGGTTAAAGTTGATCAGCGGTCATCTTGCTGCATCTGGTAACACTCTCATCCCGTCAGCACTCCACTCGTTACTACTGCTGTACCTACTAACATGCAACCGTCGGGTGATAATGTGCTTATTTGTTTACAAAGTGTCTGCAGCTGAGATAATTTAGTGTTCGTGGTTGCAGCAAGGAAAAAAACACAGAACACAGTATGTGATCTTTTGGCATCAATCCAAAGCATCTAGTAGGGGAGGGGAGTGGCCCAGCTGCTGGCAGGCAAATGTGTTCACACAACGCAAGAAAACAAATCTTTCCAGAATTGAATTATATGATTGTCCAGTTTTCACACCCTTAACATAAGCATTTTCTTTACAATTACAGAAGAGTCTTCTGACTTGTTATATGCACAGAAACTAATCATTTTGTTATTTCCTGCTCTAGACATACCGAACTACACAGAAACCCTTCAGACTGCACAGACGCTGCAAAACATGTCACATCTGTATTGACCCAATCCACTGCAAGTCAACAATGCCTAGTTGCTTATTACTTCGCCCGACTAGATACAGTTGCAAAGGTGGTCCTATCTTGCAAGGGCTATCAACGCATCACAGGCCATGCTTTACAAGAATGCAAATATTGGCTTAAGCTACACAGTGATCACTTATACCCTCATGACATTTCTGCAATACTGACACAGATTCAACCGCTTTGCCCATACTGTAACGTCCGGGATTGTGGAGGATCTTCTGGACCACAATCGATGGTATAAGCCACGCCAGGGAGCGGAATCTAAGTAGGTCCCGGTTTTCACCAAAGCCCGCCGCAAAGCAGAATGGACTTGCTGCGGCGGGAGTCTACTAGGTCGCTACACCTGACGTGACTTGCTTGCGGTGGCAGCCAAGGGAGAGCGTGGTACAGAATCGTCAGGCTTGAGCGTAGTCAGGGACTGGTGGAAAGGTCAGGGCAGGCAGCAAGGTTCAGAGTCGAGAAACGTAGGAAAAGGGTCAGGAACACGGCAGAGACAAGATACATGGAACGCTTTCTCTAGGACACGGAGGGAACAAAGATCAAGCAAGGAGCGACAGGCTGAAGCCCAATATAAAGGCTCAGCATCCGGCGATTATCCAATCACCGGCGCGTTGGCCTTTTAAATCTACATGAACGCGCGCGCGCCCTCGGGAGCGCGCCACGGCCAGCAGGGGGAGCAGAGAACAGGAGCGCGGTCAGGTGAGTAGGAGCTGAGTGCGCCCGCGGTTGGCCACTACCTGTCCTTGGCAGGGATCCAGAGGGGCCTCCCCTCCTTTTAGCCTGAATGAACCTGCGGATGAGGTCATGATCGAGAATATTTGAATCGGGTTCCCAGGATCTCTCCTCGGGTCCGAAGCCTTTCAGTCGACCCGGAAAAAAGTTTACCCCCGATGGACTTCATGGCCAGGATGTCCTTCACTTCAAGTTGTCAGCGGAATCCGCTACAGGGGGAGGCGACGCATTCCTCTGAGAGAACTGGTTCAGGACCAAAGGCTTAAGGAGTGAGACATGGAAAGAGTTTTGAATCCGGAGTGATGGGGATAAGCGGAGCTTGTATGTCACCAGGTTGAGCTGCCGGAGCAACCTTGAAGGGTCCCTGGAAGCGAGGGCCCAAACTTGTAAATGGGAACCTTCAGGCGTACGTTTCTCAAGGAAAGCCAAACCATGTTTCCTGGGAGGAATTGGGGCGGTTTTCTCCTCCTGTCCGCCTGAGAATTAATACGAGCGGAGGCCTGAAGTAGGGAACGTCGATTCTCTCGCCAGATGGCCTTGATATCCAGAACTTGATCATCCACAAACGGGAACTCAGAACCGTGGGAGGGAGGGGGGGGGGCGGCGGCCATAGACCACAAAAAATGGAGAGACGCCCGATGCATCCGAATCGCGATGGTTGTAAGAGAACTCAGCCCAGGGGAGCAGCTCGGCCTAGTTGTGCTGACGTCTGGACACAAAATGACGTAAGTATTCTCCCAGAATCTGATTAACTCTCTCATTTGTCATTGGCCCTAAGGGTGGTAGTCCGAGGAAAAGTCTAGCTTGACTTGCAAACGGGAACACAGCGCACCCCAAAAATCGGGACACGAATTGCATTTCCCCGATGGGGAGACTATGTGCGGGGGCAACCCGGGTAAGCGAAAAATATTCCGGAAGAAGTGAACGGCTAATTGTGGAGCAGACGGCAGACCGGAAAGAGGCACAAAGTGGGACATTTTCGAAAACCGTTCCGAGACCACCCAGATGACAGAATTTCCGGGAGAAACTGGTAGGTCCGTGATGAAATCCATGGCTATGTGTGTCCAAGGAGTTTCCGGAACGGGCAGCGGCAGTAGTAAGGGCCTGCGGGTCTGCGACGCCGGGGCCTTGTTTCGGGCACACGTGATACAGGAGAGACGTGAATTATCTTGACGTCTTGTGCCAGAGTTGGCCACCAGTAGTGCTGAGAGATTTAAAAGCATGGGATACCGTCCTCCCGGGGGGGCCAGCCAACAGGGGGAACTGTGTCCCCATTCTAAAAAAACCTTTTCTTGTGCGCCGGAGGCATGTTGTCTTGCCCGGAGGAACGTCTTGGAGATCTACAGGAGCCACGTGAACCAAGCGTTTCGGAGAGATGATGTGCTGTGACACAGGTTCTTCACCAACAACATCAGAGGCACGGGAGAAGGCATCAGCCTTGACCAACATTCTTGCCAGCAGGCCGAAAGTGAATGCGAAAGTCAAAGCGGGGAGAAAAAAGAGAGAAACCCCTGGCTTGGGGGGGGGGTTTTGTTGCGGGGCCGTCCCGAAGATTCAAGGGGGTTCTTATGATCTGTAAAAGGTTCAATTGGGGCGGAAGGGTCCCCCCAGGAGATTTTGGCCCCATTCCTCCCCAAGGGGAACTTTTATGGCCAGGGAGCTCCCCCAAACCCCAATGGCCCTTTAAAAATTTTCCGGCCCCCCCGGGGGGGAAAAAAGGGCATGGAAAAAAAAACCCCCCTTTTGAGAGTTTTTTCCCCTTGGGGCCTTTTGTGTGAGGCCCGCCCCCCGCCCCCCCAGACAAAAAAATCCACCCTCCAAGGGGAAAAAAAAGGCTTCTTTAGGGTTTTGGCCGGGAGCAAGACCCGGGCCCTCGGGAATTTTAAAGGAGGCTTTTTAGTTCGGTGAATGCTTTTCGCCCCCCGAAGGCCAACATCTCAGGTTCGGGTTTTTCCTGGTTTAGGGGCCCCAAAGGGGGCCCCGAGTAGAGAAGGGGGGAATGAATTTTTCGTTTGTAATTTTGGGGAAACCCAGGAAGCGTTCTTACCCCCGGGGAAAAACCCCGAATGGACCGGGGGGGCCCTTTTTTGAAAGCAGAGGTTTTTTGCTGGATCCAAACCCGCTCCCCCCTTTTCAGGGAACTTTTTTTTTTATACCCGGGGGAAGGAAAGTTGGTCTGTTTGGGAAAAGCCCTTTCTCCCGCTTGCCGTTTCCCGGCGGTTGTTGCGCAGATGTCTCGGAAAATGGCACACTTGTGTCCGATGGGATCTGGAAGTCTGGGGAAAAAAAAAAAACGGGGTGTCATTTCCCGATCCTATGATGCAGGTTTTACAATGGATCCTAAAAAAGGGCCGGGGAAACAGGGTGCAAACCCCCTGGCGGACCGCCGGGGCTCTCATAACAAAATTTTCCTTTTTAAAATTTTTGACGGGGGCAAATGGCCCCCATGTTTACCGTTTGGTTATTCCAAGGGGTATTGGGTTGGCCAATTTTTGGGGCATTTGGGGTTGGGGGGGAAGATAGAATTGGGGGGGTTTTTTCCCCGAGTACTCCCATTTCCCCAAAAAAAATCAGCTGCCATGGACTGGTTTCTCAGTTTAAAGAGGATGACGTAGCGGGTTTTTTTGATCAGCCCCCCCCCTTTTTGGAAAAAACCCTTTATGATAAGTTCTGTGGGGGGTAGATGGTGGTATACCTTAGATGAAAGGTTTTATACAGGATATGTACATTATCAGAGACTGTGAAAGAAGCCCAAGAAGCCGAATAAAAAAAAATGCATTGGAAGAGGCCTGAAATCAGGCTGAAGACCAGACTGCCAATATATACAAGATATATACAGATACTCATTATGCCTTTGGGATCGCAAATGACTATGGACTATGGCCCCATATGGAAGGCGAGATTGTTTGTTACAATAAATGGACAGTCTATTAAAATGGAAAACAAGTGTGAGCATTGATGAAAGCTACTGCTGCCCAAACAAGTTGGAGATATCAAGGAAAAAGGCCATTCCAGGAGAGACACCCATAAACAAGAGGAAACCACATAGCTGACCAAAAACAGCAAAAAAGCAGTAAGCCCGAACCAGGGTGAAAAAACCTGGCTTTACTGCCTAGAGCTGCAAAGAAAAAACCCACCATTTTAATATCCTAAAAAGTTGCAAGAACAGGCTGGAGAAGAAAAGAAGATTTGGTGTAAGAATTAAATACTAACATCAGAAAGTATCTTGGGCAGTTGGAAAGAGACGGTGTCTTCCAAAGACTCTTTATTCTGTCATGGCCCAAGCAGCACATTGAGTCACACACTAATCAAAGACTGTCATGGCTGACCTGGCTAACAAGGTTTGTTGTCCCTGGAGTTACTGCCATGTACACTTAAAGATGTCTGCTATGCGCAAGAAACAATGTGGGAAGAAGTGAAGATCCCACATTGCTACACTCCCAGAGCAGAGTGAGAGAGTTGGACCATGTCACTATCTGCATTGATCTTTTCTCTGGATGGCTGAAATATTCCTGACTGCTCAAGCAAGCTACAGCTAACAAGCTGCTGTCAGAAGTGGTGTGCAGTTTATGGAGTTCATGAAGAAAAGTCATCAAGTCACACATTTACACATTTCACTGGAGAAATGTGAAGAAAATTATGGATTTGTTAGGGATAGAAAGGAAATAAACCTTTCATACTGTTTATCATCCACACAGTAGCTATAGGTAGAGAGGTAGATTTTTATATATTTAGTAAGATAGGCCTCAGGCCATATCTTACTATATATATACTATATATTACATATATACTATAGTTGGGTTTAGTCCTTATGTTAGGTTTATATTGTTTTTGCACTACAACTCCAAACGCAACATAATGGTTTGACCTGACCTCTTATGTGACAAGCGCTTATAAAACTCCAAACTAATATATGTTCTCAAGTTTTTGTCTCCCCTCCAGATCCAGACTCACTCTATAGATGGTACCATACCGATGAGTAGAAGCCAGGAGATTGGACGATCATTAAAAGAGGCATGAGGGGGCCCTGGAACCACTATTTGACGGTCCCTACCAAGTACATCAAGTACCTCTTACCACCCACACCACTGTAAAGCCGGAGGGGAGACCCCAGCCAGAGTCGGAGGGAGATGAATCTCCAGTACCTGTCGCCTGCCACGGAGCCAGATGACCGATGATTCCAGCACCTCCCCCGCCTGAGACAGATGCAGATGATTCTCCAGAAACCCCTAAGACGGATAAAAAGATGACTCCCTTCAGCCTGAGATGGAGGACTAAGGATTCCGGTACTGAGGGCTGACCACCAAGGATTCCAGAGCCAAAGACTCGAGGAGGATTCAAGCATATTATTATCAAGAAAGGAGGGGACAGAAAAAAAACAGCCAGTGCATAACTAGGAACTGTCTGCCCAGGAAGCACCCTGGGACAACCCATTTTTCCCATTTCTTTAGGTACTCGGTTTGTGGCTGTGAACCATTTTAGTCCCTTGAAAAAGAACTTTGCAAGATAAAAAGAAGATATTTACTTCTTCCTTCTTTCTTTTTCCTTTTGAAAGAAACGTACTATAAGAAACAGTATTTATAATACATTCCTATACTTAGAAATAGAAAGAACCATCAAAGACCTGCACGAAAGAGTATTCCATAATCGTCATAACCAGTGAGAACAATAGTCCACACGGAGGGCTATGAATTGGCCAACAGATCCTAAAATCGAAACCCACAAGGGGGGGAAATTTTGGAGAGCAAGGTGTGAAGCTTCTTCAGGGTGACATTCTTAGTTTCCCAGACCTAGAACCTCTTTCAGGTCTTATCTCTCCTATCTCATGACAGGTCTTCGTGTTTAGAGAGTCAGCAGCTGTCGGGGTCAAGAATATCTCGAGAACAGCTGACCAACAACCTCAGGTCGGGACCAAATTAGTTAGCTTACAAGTCATAGGGACAGTTACCCCTCTCCCCATCCTTACCTAGTGTCCAGAAAGATTCAGATCGAACAGATTCTAATGTTTTAGGGGGGAACATTATAATCTGTTCTATTTATTACATCCTTATAAATCTCAGCCGATATTGTGTTTAAACTACTCTTTATTACATCCATCCTTCAAGGGATAAGTCAGATATCTTCCACACTGTTTGCTGCAAGAGAATGAGGCCTTCAGAAATTCCTTTCAGATGATACAGGAAGGGTACAAGGCCACTTGATAGGTCTAGCTATACTGTGCAGATGCAAATCTGCCTTAGCAACAGCCACCTAGCCAATCACGTGATCCTTGAGACATACCAAAGAAAGATATGAGGCTGTAACTTACTAATAATAAAACAGATTTGATGCACCAGAACGGTGTGTGTGATGTGTGTGCATTTCTTAAGCTATCAGCTGAGACCAGCTTTTACAATGCAATTTGGACAGAGACAACCAATTGGCAAGGTGTAGAACAAAAGATAATTCTACACCTAATTTATTATCTTAACAATGCTAGTTCTGTGTTTAACATCCTGAACTATTAAGGTGTCTCTCTACTTATGCTCCCCCTTCCCTCTCATAGTAGGCATAGAGACTTAATTGGTTTGGCTCAAATCCCTTTCGCATTGCTAGGCTCCTGCGAGCTACATGTGAACTGAGGATAACTACATCCAATAGAGTGTGCTGTGGAGCTCCTCAGCTCTTTTCCCATAAGCATTTGCAAAAATAGCCCCGGAGGTAAAAATTGGAAAGTAAAACCCTAACCCCGACCAAGGGTTTTGGGTTTCCCCCTCCTCAAGGAGAGTTTTTTTCCCCTTTCAAACCCAAATTTTTGGGGCCTCTCCCCCAAACCAACCAGTAAGTTTCCTTTCCCACTGATGGGGGGCCAAATACCCCAAACAGCTGTCTGTATTTGGGAATTTAAATTTGGGTTTTGGCTCAAACCCCTTTTCCCCCTTGCTCGGTCCTGGGAGTTTACATGGAACTGGGGGAAAAATTTTACACCCCAAAAAAGAGTGGCTTGGAGCCCTCGGGCTTTTTTTCCCCAAAAGGGGCCCCCAAAGGTCAGGGGGAGGTCGGGAATGGCAAGAAAAAAACCTCAAAACCCCCCCCAAATTTAGGGGGTTTCCTTCCTCAAGGAGGGATTTTTCCCCTTTTGTAGGCTAATGCATACACTGAATCTGAATCTTCCTCCTCTCCTTTTTTTTCCCGGGTCAAAAAAAATTAAAATTGTACTTGGGGCCCCCTTTCGATCACATTAAAGGGGTTCTTCTGTTTTTTGGTATCCGGGACTGCATCCCTTTTAAAAAAATGTATTTGAAAAAGTAAAAAAGGGGGGCTTTAAAATTTCTATAGGATTTATTTTTTGCCCTGTTTACCGAACAAAAAAAAGTTTTTGTGCTTTGGGCCCACTAAAACCATGTTTTTGGTGTCCAATGCAAAAGCAATATTTTTAAGAAAATGGGGGAAAAATCGGGGAAATTTGGGAAATTTATGCTTGCCCATATAACTCCCTATGGCCCTGCCGCAGTATCAGTTAGCATACATTTTTCATGGTCTCCCGACAGATATCACAAACGGAAGGCATGAACGTAATGTGAATGGTGCCATACATATCTGACAATTAATTTTGTAGCAGGGTTTTTTCATATGTTTTTACAGTAAAACAAAGTTTTTTAAAAATTTAAAAGGGAAAATAAGTAGCTTGTTTGGATATATATTCCTTTTTAAAGGAAAAATATCGTTTAATTTAAAAATAATGGGGAACATTTAATCATTATTTTAAAACAAATTTTTACTGGGGAGTTTTGCCTGCTGGTTTTAGAAAAACCCAAAAAAACCCTTAAAAAAAAACCCTTAATTTAAATTTTATTGTTGGCCCCTCTTTAAAACCCATGTTCAAAAAATAGTAATTTGATTTAGGGCCCCCCAAAAACAAAGCACCCCCACGGGAAACCCAAAAAAAAAAATTTTTGGGTTGTAAGAGGAAGGCAATTAAAAAAAACTAAAAAAAAAAAAAAAAACCACTCATTAGCAGCTGGGGGTTTTGATCGGGGTATGCACATCCCAGAAATGTTTTTACTGAGGGGGGTGAGCTTTTTCCTGGTGTAAAAAACCGGAGAACCGGACTGTGATCAGTGGGCAATCGGTCTCCTACAGCTATTCCCTCTTCCCTCTCACAGCGGGGGTTTTTTTGGGAATAAGAAACCAGCTGTTTTAGGGGGACTGAGGAGTTTCTAGAAGGTGGGGAGATGCATGTTTCCCTAAAAAAATTTTACTAAAAACCCTTCATCCCACACATACAAACATAAATTTTTTTTTTACCCCCTCTACCTTTGGTTTTCAAAAAGTAAGTATTTTTTTTGTTTTTCATGTCTGTGGCTAACGGGAAAGGTGACGGGGAAAATAATTAAAAATTTTTAATTTTTAAAACGTGTTTTAAGGGGGGTCGGTGCCAGTAAACTAAAATTTTAATTATTCTCAAAGGGTTTCTTGAGGTAAAAAAAGAGCATCTTAAGATCTGTAGAGTGTTTACAACGAATACTTAGTATTGTCCTCGGGGAAAAGGGTCTCTTGATAACATTTTTTAGAAACAGTTGTTTTGTCATGGGGTTTCGATAGATTCCCCAAGTACAGTAAAATCAGTCATAAACGTTCGAATTGGAGTACATATGTTAGTAGGAAAGGTCGAGGGGAAATTTAAAGTGACCCACATAAAGTGTTTTAGCTATTTGAAAAACAAAAAAAAAAAGAAAAGGGGCCCTTTTTAGGCAGTAGAAAAAAGGGTTTTTTTTGTATTTGTTTTACAAAGGGATTAAAGTTCCTTGTTAGTGATGGTATTTTTTTATTTTTTAAAAACCGGGGAAGAGCGGGCCTGGGGGGTGCGCATCTTTTAGAAAGGCAAACCTAGGACATTTATTCCTGAATGGTAGCAATTATACTCCCCGGGTTTTCCCCACCACCTCCAGTGAAGGGCAACCCACCCGGGGGAAAAAGGGGGGGGGTTTTGGGGGGGCCGGGGGGGCGGGGGGGGCCCAAAAAGCCAAATTTCGGGGTAAAATTTCCCTAACCTCACTACAAAAGCGGGACCTCGTGAAGGGGGGACATAAAAACACCCCTTGCCCCAAAAACTTTTTATTTTTTAAGGGCAGTTTTGGTAAAATATAGCCAACCCAAAATTGTGCGGGGCTTTTACTCGGAACTCTCATAGACATAAATGGAAGAGAGTTGCATAAACACAGCCATCTCTCTTTTCTCTGAGACTGGCTCGTAGCGAGTTATAAGCCAACCTTATAAAGGGATTCCACTTTGTGGCAAAACCCCTGTACATTCTCATGAATTTTGGCTGTATAGGTTCACTCTTTTAGTGGGTGTAGAAAAAAAACCCAAAAAGGATTTATCGTGCATATGATTGGTGTAGGGTTTTGATCCCCTTTTAGTTGCCCAAATTTTCACAAAAATTTCCACCGTGATGAAAAGGGGCCCCTGTTTAAAGAGGAAACCCCCACCCCAAAATATCCCGGGCCAAAAACCCAAAAAAAAGGGGGGCCCTTTTCCCCGGGCCCTTCCCTTTGGGGAAAACAATAAGGGAAAAACAAAGGGGGGCGGACTCTCCCACCAACCAAACCCCCCTTCATCGGCAATTTGCAGGGTTTTAAAAAACCTAATGAAAAACTTTCTCTTTCCCGCAGTCCCCAGGGTTTCCCCCACTATAAAACAAGGCTTTGGAACCCTAGGGCTTCAAAGGGTTTTTGCGTAATAGAAAAAAGGTACAGTGTTTTAAAAAGAATGCGGGAAAAAAGATAAAAAAAAGGTTAAATTTGTTTCAAAGTAATACATTTTTAAAAAAAAAGGGGGGTAATTTTCCAAAAAACACCCTAATATTTTTTAAAATTATCTTCTGGCCTGACACAGGGAAGAAACACAGCTCAATTAATGATTGAACCCCACGCAGGGCAACGTGTAATTGTAATGTGCCCATTGATTGACCCCCTTTTGATTTGGGGTTTTGGGGGAAGGATAGGGGTTTGGGTGGGCAACCCTCGTCCCCCAAATTTTTTGAAATAGGTTTTAAAAAATCCAGGGGGCCCCCTGTCAAAAAATTTCAAATTTGGAGATTTAAACCCCTTTTCAAATCTGTCAGTAAACAGGATCGGGAGTGGTTTTTTGACCGGAGTTAATGATGCTTTAATAAGCTAGCTTGTAGACAGCAGAATACACATAATTGATCTGTGGTGAGATTGGTATACATAAGCCATAGTCATTTAGATATACTGTACATAACACACTTTCCTATTACACCAATCATAATGTTATGGCATATCCTACCATAGTACTACATACTGTAAAAGATCTGCAATAACATTTTGACTTAAGCTTGAAAACCATTGACTATTCAGTTCAATGAATTCCCAAAAGGAGGTCACTGCTTGGAGATCTTCACTATCCTGGTATCTTAGAGGCTTTGCTAATATGACTTAGGGCAACATGTCCCAACACGCCAACGCCAGTTTTTTGGTCTATTTTGTGCCAAAACCACTTTTGACGCCTTATTCTCAATGTAAATGAACTGTCGTACATCCAGGCACATTATAAGCCGGGCACGACACATTGTAATGCGCCCAAAAATTATACGCTGTGCGCCTCCGTAACGCAATGCACCTATTGAGGCGCGTTACATATAATAGTAATGATACATTATGCACCTCCATTGCGCAATGCATACACTACCAATGATACACTATGCGCCGCGATTTGCGCAACGCAAAAAGGGGGCGGGGATAATTTCAGATCTCTGGGCATTTCCCGATGATCCCTTCTAGAGCACGAGCCTTCCTCCTCCTTTATTGATTTATAATCCTCCACTCTGCTCCACAAATGCTTATGTTGTAAACTACTCTCTGACACTCACACTGCTGCCAGAACGTCCCAGATGATGCACAATAATCTGCTCTGATGGTGTAGGAGTGTACTTCAGGGATTACTAGTCTTTACAGAGGAACTAATTTTTTATCACTGTGATGATCTATGTAAATATACACACGGCCACTTTATAGGTACACGGGCCCAAATGCTGTAAACCCTTTAAATTCTAATCAGCCAATCACATGGGGGCAACTCAGTGCATTTAGCATTAACATGGTCAAGACAATTCCTGCAGGTTCAAACGAGCATCAGTATGGGGAAGAAGGTGTTTGAGTGCCCTTTTAACCCTGCATGGTTGTTGGTGCCAGAAGGGCTGGTCTGAGTATTTCAGAAACTGCTGATCTCCTGGGATTTTCACGCACAAAACCCTCTCAAGGGTTTACAGAGAATGGTCCGAAAAAGAAAAACATCCAGTGAGCGCAGTCCTGTGGGCGGAAATGCCTTGTTGATGCCAGAGGTCAAAGGAGAATGGGCAGACTGGTTTGAGCTTGATAGAAAGGCAACGTGACTCAAATAGCCACCCGTTACAACCAAGGTAGGCAGAAGAGCATCTCTGAACGCACAGTACGGCGAACTTTGAGGCAGAGGGCAAACAGCAGCAGAAGACCACCCCTGGGTGCCACTCCTTTCAGCTAAGAACAGGAAACTGAGGCTTCAATTTGCCCAAGCTCATCAAAATTTTGGACAGTAGAAGATTGGAAAAAACGTTGCCTGGTCTGATGAGTCTTGATTTCTGCTCCGACATTCGGAGGGTTTAGGGTCAGAATTTTGGCGTCAACAAAAGAAAGCATGGATCCATCCTGCCTTGTATCAACGGTTCAGGCTGGTGGTGGTGGTGTAAAGGGTGTGGGGAAATATTTTCTTGGCACTCTTTGGGCCCCTTGTCCCAAATTGAGCATCGTTGCAACACTTTGTGGAATCTATGCCACGAAGAATTGAGGCAGTTCTGAAGGCAAAAGGGGGTCCAACCCGTTACTAGCATGGTGTACCTAATAAAGTGGCCGATGAGTGTATATTAGTAAGATGTGTGTAAGCAGGCTCGGACTGGCCCGCCGAGAGTCGGTGGATCCCCCGGTGGGCCGTCAGCTCCTATGGGCCCCGGAGGTAGTGCTGCCGCTCCCTGGGGCCCGGCCACTGCATCCTGTCTCTGAACGCCCGGGCCTCGATTTGTCCTCGATTCCTGGAGCTGCGCGGTTTCAGCTGAGCAGAGCGCAGCTAGCGTTCCGCTCTGCTGTTCACCCTGGTAGGCCTAAGGGGTTAGGCCTAAAGCCTACCAGGCGCCAGCCTCTAGTGGGGACGTAGGCAGCTCGATGACATCATAGCATCGCGCCACCTATGCCAGGCTCCATTAAAAGCCGCCGGGAAGCTCATCGCTTCCAGGAGCGGGAGAAAGGTGAGTTGC
Organism: Phyllomedusa bahiana; assembly: GCA_025379985.1. Lineage (NCBI taxonomy): Eukaryota > Metazoa > Chordata > Amphibia > Anura > Hylidae > Phyllomedusa > Phyllomedusa bahiana. Next base: position 33,864 of record JAODAL010012720.1, read on the forward strand.
GGTTTTTTTATGTATAAGAAAGAGGGCTTTGCCTATTAACTAAAGGGGCCCTGACAACTATATAAAGGGGGCAAAAAGAGACAAAAGGAGTCCTGCTTACCCAATCCACATACAGTGATTGACAGCTTTCCATGTATCAGTGTGCATACAGAGGTAACTGTCAATCAATATGTGGACAGGGTCAGTGGTACTTTCAGTTTCATTTACAAAGATTTTTTTCAGCTTTTTTACTCATCAAATCCTATAACCCTATATATTGCAGAGGTTAGCTTCTTTCCTTCTATCATATAACCCTATATATCACATAGCTCAGCTTCTCTCTATCGCATCCTGCTCTCAGAAAAGGCAGCATGAACTATCTGGCAAGTTTCCTTTAAAGGGTTTGTCTCACTACAAAGATTGCTTTTTATGTTAAAGATCTTTCAAAAACATGTCAGTTTGCAATATATGTCCGTTAACAGTGTCCTACCTATTCTTAGATATCCCCTCTTGTATGTGCTTCATCAGCTCCTCAGGTCACTATAGCTACAGACCTATTTGATCTCTCCTGATAGGCTGCCAGGACTGGTTGCTATAGCTACAGACCTGGCTTCTGCTGCAGCCTAGTAGAAACCAGTAAAAACACCTCTGAATTTAAAGTGAAACCAAGAAAACATGACTGAGGTAAGATGAATCAATGTAGTGAGACAACCCCTTTAAGGTTGCTTGAATCTTGGGTTAAGGACAATGCTGAATAATAGTAATGATTTGGACATAAACGCTTTCATGGTGATAAATTGCAAGGGAGAATATTCATTCTGGAATTAAAATGGTGTTCTGGTTTTAGGAGATAAAGATTGTTCTTTGTACAATGAAAAAAATAAAATTTTCTGACATACGTTTTATATCAATTCGTCATGGTTTCCAAGAGCACTGCTTGTAGTCATTGAGAGGAACAACTAATTCTTTACTTCCTTAGGAAGAATATCATTCCTGGTCCTGTGATGGCCACACAGGGGCTCAGCAAGACAGAACTATAAAGACATGTCCCCACGGTACAGAGCAAATACCGGTCTGATTAACCAACTGGTATTTGCTCTGTTTTTGTGGCCATTCACACGGCCGCAGGGGGACGGCTTTTCTCTGCTGTTTGCAGAGAAAAGCCCTCCCCCCTCGCAGTGAGATGTTCATATTCCGCAAGAAAACCGGGCAGAATATGAACTGTTAAATGTTTTTCAGACCGCCGGCGGCCTAAAAAAACGTCTAGCGGAAAATTCATGCAATGGGTACCGCTGAATGGATTTTCCATTAAGGTCCGTTCTAAAGTTTAACAGCTGGTTTACAGACAGCTTTCAAAACCGAAAACTGTCTGTAAAACCGACTGAAAAACAGTACTGTGGGGACATGCCCTAACTGTAATGACTGTAATTAATCTTGCAGTTTTGTAATCATCACATGACCGGGACAGATTCTGTTATACTAAGAAAAATAATCATCTTTATTTGAATAATGCCAACATATTCCACTTTACACTGCAGCAGGTACAGCTACTGATGCAATCAGACATAGTAATAAACCTATTAAATCAAACAAGTGGTGTAAGCTCAGAAGAGCTTACAATCTATGCAAGAATGGGAGGAAACAAAAGAGCAAAAGTGCTCCGTTTGCACAAATATTGCCTTTCATAAAAATAAGGTAGCAGATATAAAATGGGATGAACCAGTCACCCAACAAGTATCGGTATGTACGGATATTGTGTGACAATGAGTATGCATGGACTATGAGGGAATTGGTTGACCAAAGAAATGGGGTGGTATATGGGTATGTTTATATGATGGATTTTAATTCGGCATGGATTTTGTACAATCCACCCACATTCAGTTATATTAAAATCCTTAGCAAAAACCTGAGTTGTTGCCTCGTATTTCTACCGAGGAAACCACGTGAGACTTTTCAGTCTATGTGAATGGACCCTAATGGAGACTGATCTATAAGTGCAGTAGGGCTGCCTAAGAAGATAGATTTTTAGGACATTCCTACAATTAAAAATGGTAGTAATCAATCTCATTGTATGGGTTAGTTATTCTAGGGAACTGGTGCAGAATCTGAGGAGTCTTAGACATGAGAGTGAAAGGTTCGGCCTATGGATTAGGTCTATCTTAGATCATTAGTGGAACATAGAGCCCCGGTAGAGGGTGGACAAAGATAACACATTGACAGAGAGAGTTTTCATCTAATGGAAGAAACTAACAATCATCGAGAGAAGAAAATGGTAGAATATTTTATTACCAAAAAAACAGCATTAATTCCTGCAACTGAATACGCTATAAAGCTCTATTCTGTACTTTTTATGGAAAAATAGCACTACATGCAGCACTATATTCCCATGAAAACAACAAACTCTACTGGACCCGGTAGGTGAAACGGGTCGGTCGGACACTGATGGTGTGCGTCATATGACGGGTCTGGAAGAGCAGTGTGGCTTCGGTTATAAACCAAACAGGCTGTATAATATGTATCTGTGCAGTTATATAACACACTGGTTATTCATTGTCTACGTTTTGTGTTCAGAGGCTTGTTTTCTTTTTTATATTCTAATTAAAGGATAAATTCACCATTGCAACTAATTGTTTTAATAAGATCATGTATCATGTAAGTGAAGCACTTTCGAAACAAGTCCTAATTTAATTTTTTTTAAATCATTTTGTTTCTATAGCTATTGTAGGTAGACCTAGATCTACAGTAGGTTGCAAAGTGGACACAACCCAATAACAATAGTAATCAAGGGGTTATCATTAGAGATGGGCGAATTTCCCAAAATTCGGTTCGTTCACTTCACCGAATTTCCCGACAAAAAATAACTTCGTTCCGAATTACTTCGGGACGAGTCACGTTAAAAAACAGCTATCTCCAGGCTGCACAGAGCCTGCAGGGTGCTGTAGAACGTTGTGCCATGCTTAAATATGCAGAGGGAGCTTGGGTTTTTGGGTTTCATACAATGTTGTGTTTTGTATGACACGCACATGACTGCCCCCGTTTTTAGAATGGGCCTTCACCAAAACCCCCCTGGGCATTTAAAGGGGAAAAAAAGGGACCAAAAAACTAAAAGGGGGAATTTTACCCTGTTTAAAGTCTTAAAGCGAACTGGAAAAAAAACAAGCTGGGGGTGGGCTCAGGGGGCAAATCAGTGACAGATTGGGGAAAGGTACTGCGGCAGCCACATTACATGAGGTAGAGAGTGGCACAAGACATTCGGGAGGGGGAAAAAAACGAAAGGCCCACGGGAAGTGGCACAATGACACAGTGTTTTTGGGGTTTTCCCGCAGAAAGCCACAGAAAGCACATGGGGTTTCCAAGACAGGGCAAAAATGACATTCTAGGGGTTTGGCAAAAACAGGGGGGGCCACAAATTGGGACAATGACACAGTGTTTTTAGGTCAGGGGCATAAACCCCAACAGCAGAGATGAGTAAGCCCAGTGGCAAAATGACATTCTAAGGTGGAAAAAAAAGGAGTAGGCCAAAAAGTGGCACAATGAAACAGTGGGGGGTTTCAACCCCCAGCACAGAAAGAGTCAGAAAAGGGGCACAATGACATTCTGGAGGGGAAAAAAAACAGGAGTAGGCCAGAAAATTGGACAATGACACAGTTTTTAAAGGTCACGGCGCAGCCACAGAGCGCATGGGGTTTCAGAAAGTGGGCACAATAAACACAGGGGTGTGGGTTTCAGGGCAGCGGGCACAGCAAGCAGATGGGTCAGAAAAGGGGCAAAATTTGACACATGTGTGGGCACGGCAGCAGCCACAGCAGCAGCATGGGGCCCAGACAGGGGCCCCAATAAACATTCGGGAGGTGGCAAAAAAGGAGTGGGCCCACAAAGGGGAAAAAGACCCCAGTGGGGGAAGGCCCGGGGGCATCAGCCAAAAGCAGCATGAGGTAAACAGGGGAAAATGACAAGTGTTAGGTAAAGGCAGCAGCCACAGCAGCAGCTTGGGTTCAGACAGTGGCACAATGACACAGTGGGTGGGTTTCAAAAGCAGACCCGCAGGAGGTCAGACAGTAGCAAAAATGACACAGTGTGGATGTCAGGGCACCAGAAAACAACGCCCCTGAGGTCGACAGGGGCACAATGGCATTCGGGGGGTGGCAAAAACAGGGGGAGGCCAGAGTTTGGGGACAATGACACAGTGGGGTAGGTAAAGGGGCAGCACCCGCAGCAGCGCATGAGGTCAGACAGTGGCACAAAGGGACAGAGTTGTGGGCCCCCACGGAGCAGCCACAGCAAAAGCTGGGTCAGACAGGGGCCCACAAGGGCCCCACATTTGTGTAGGTCCCCAGCAGCAGCCACAGCGCAAAAGAGGCAGACAGTGGCCAATGATTTTTCCGGTTTTTCAAAAAAAGGGGGGTGGGGGGGCCACAGAGGGGGAAAAATGACACAGTGTGTAGGTCCCCCGGCACCCGGGCACCCGAATGAGGTCGAACAGTGGCACAATGAATTCTGGAGGGGGGGCAAAAACAGGATAGGAAGGCCATTTGGGGGACAAGGGGAACAAAGTGTTTTAGGTACGGCGGGCGGGGCCACACCGGGCAGCAGGGAGGTCAACAGGGGCACAATGACACAGTGTGTAGGCCCACGGCACCCAGCCAAAGCAGCAGCATGAGGTCAGACAGTGGCACAATGACATTCTGGAGGTGGCAAAAACAGGAGTAGGCCACGAGGGGAAAAATGACACAGTGTGTAGGTCACGGCATCAGCCACAGCAGCAGAAAGGTCAGACAGTGGCAAAATGACACAGTGTGTGGGTCACGGAGCAGCAGCATGAGGTCAGACAGTGGACAATTAAAAGAGAGTGGGGGGGAACGGGTGGCAGGAGCAACAGCAAAAGGTCAGGGGAGTGGCACAATGGCCACAGTGTGGATGTCATGGCACCAGCAACAACAGCAGCATGGGTCAGACAGTGCACAATGAACAGGTGGAGGTGGGGTTGGCAATCCCAGTCCCTGGAAAAGATGGTTTGGTTTGGCAGTTTGGAGAAACTGTAAAGCAATGTGTGGGGGGCCCATGGGGGCGGGTGGAGGGCATCGGGAAAGTGGCGGGGGGGGCAGGTAGTTTTGCCCCCCAGACTCATTTCTCACAGTTTGGGTGAGGCCGTCAGGGTTTATGTAGGCCCCTGTTTTGGGTTGGTTTTGGAAAATCCGGGCCGATCCACCCCTGTTTTCATTTGAAAAAAGGTAAAGTCGTTCCAAAATTTCCCAGGGAAACAAGGGGGTTTCCTTTGGGGGGGTTAAAGGGATGGCCCCCGCCGCACTAAACCACCCGTCTGATGCCACCTACTGGCCCCGGGCGGGACAGCTTCCCCCTGAAAAAATGGGAAAAGTTGCGGCCCCCACTTCCATTTTGGGCCCCGGGCCCAGTAGCCGAGGGGATCTTCAAAACGGGGAGTGGAAAGGAAGTGCTGTCCAAGTGGGCCCAACCAACTTTGGTTAAAGGGTTTCCCTGCTCCAGGTCCTGCTGCTGCGTTTGGCTGCTGGCGACTCCCCTCCTCACTGGGCGGGTAAAGGGAAGCTGCCATCAGTGACCCCCGGGACTTGGGTTCCCGGGGACTGCCCCCGCCCCCCCCCACCTTCCCCCAGCAGCCGCGGCTGAAAGTAACGTGAGGCTGAAAAAACCCCCCCATCAGAACGCCCAGGGGAGGGACTTTCCCCCAAACTTTAGGCAGCGGCAACTGACTAGGGAGGATTTCCCTATAGTATTTGAGTTTGTCCTCCCTCCAAAGGGGGGAAAAAGGCTCCCTTTTTGGGACCTGAAACCCATCGCACGGGGACTCCGAGGGGCTACCGGGCCCTCCATCTCCACTGTTTTACTGCCACGGTGTTTTTTGGCATCGCCTCGCCTTTCCCCATCTCCATCTACCTCCTCCAAACTGCTCCTCTCCTCCCCCTCTTATTACCTGGGTTTGAAAAACCACTCATTTCACCAGGGCAATGCCCTTTGCTTTCCAAAGTTTCCCCCCTCCTCCATTTTTAGTTTCCCCAAACCCGAATCATGTGGCCCCGAGGGGTAAAGTCGCCCCGTCTTTCCGTCCCCGCCCAGGGCGATTTTTCAGCATCTGTTTTTCCCGGGAAAATGAAGCAGTGGAATGACGTTTTTCATTTCCCTAGTCCCGGCGGGCCCGAAAAATAACGTGGCCTTTCCCCGGGAAAGGGCCCCAACAAACGGAGGTGTCACGCATGAGCTTTCCACTGGCTGACATCAAAAATTACACAGGGGGGTACTCCCTTCCCCCTGGATCAAACAAAAAATCGTTTAAAGGCCCCTTTTTCTTTCATAAAGGGCTCCAACATGTGCAGGTGGGAAATTCCCCAAAGGGGGAAACATCGCATATCAGAGTGTTTGGGGGGGGCCGTTCTGCCGCTTCAATTCGAGGGGGGTGTTTCTGGGTTTTTAGGAATGGATGAAGTGCAAAGCACAGTTTTTTTCCTTGGGCCCTTTTCGTATCCCTTTTTAAATCGGGGAAGACTAAAAGGAAAATTTTTTCACACCAATTGAACACGTGCGCCATGGGGAGGGCGGGATGGACCATCCCTCCTCGGGTGCGCGCGGACACCATGTTCCTCCCTTGCTCACTATGGTTCCGATTTTTCCGGGTTTGGGGCGGAGGGAAAACCCAAAAAAATCGATTTTTTGGGTGCCCTGACGCGGAGCAGTTCCCCCCCTGTGTGACCATTTTGCTGAGGCAAGCCCGGTGTAGAATGTGGCACCATGTGCCCCTACTCAATGGTATGAAGGAGCGTACTTGTGGAAGGGTGAGAGGTGGTGGGGGTGGTGGGGGAAAGGGGGGAGGCGAACATTGGCGCAGGAGCCTTTTTTTTGACAACGTGGAGGAGAAAGCGGCGTCTCCTGTCCAAGTTGTTGGTGTCCCGGGGCCGGAAGCACATTCACCCAGTGGGCCATAAAAGACATGTACTGGCCTGACCGTAGTTACAGCTCCAGACGTCCGTGCTGCCGTGCACCTTGGAAAAAACCCGATAAGCTCAAGGACTGGCCCACCTTCTGTTCTACATTTTTTGTGAAGTGCTGGTACTGCCTTTTTGGAAAAGAAATTACGGCTTGGAAACTCTCCATCTCGGCTCGGCACAAGCCATTAGGTCTCTGAACGGTGCAGAGTCCACCATTTGGAAAGGGAGGTACTGAAGTACAACAACTTGGACAGGACCACGGTCAGCTGCTGTACCTTAGGATGGTTGGACGCATACTGTTGTCTTTTGCAATCGCCTCGCTAAACGACTGTTGGCGCCATGAGTAGCGAGGAGCAGGAGCATCTGGACCGGGAGATGATGTCAAAGAGAAACACTCCCCCCTTTCTGCAGGGGTGGTGGACCCTTGACTGGCTGCAAGGGCATGCGTGTCACTGGGTGCTGCTGCTGCTGCTGTGGATGCGGCGGCGGATGGACCACCACATCGGAGCCCCCGTTTCCCCCAGGCCACCGGATGGTGACGCTGCATGTGTTGCGCAGGGCGTGGTGCCAACTTTACCCTCCCTGGCCACGCTTCATTTTCTGCCCACAGATTTACATATACCCATATTCGGCTCCTCCGGTGTCTTAGCAAAGAACTGCCACACCGCCGAGTGATTTTACCACCAACACTCCGCACTGAGTGACTACTACCGCCGCTGCCTCGCTGAGCCCCGTTCCGTACTTTCTTGGACCTGCGAAGCGGGTTTTTTCCCCCCGTGGCCGCTTGGCCCCCCACCGCACACTGCTGCTACCCTGCTGACTCAGGGAACACACTACCCACTTGCTGGCTGCGCCGCTGCCTGACGCGCAAGTGACGCCCTCTTCTCCTGACGATGATGAAGCCCTTGCCTCACCCGGCTCCCAAGTGCGGTCGGCTACATCATCATCTATTTGTGTTTCATCGTCACTGCTGTCCTCATCACCGGTCTTGGTATGCAGAGGCTGACCGTCACAACATGACCTCCCATGCCACTCTCCACATCTATACTTTGCCGCCTACTGCAAGAAGCAGGGGATATTGGCCCCATTTTTTTCGCTGCCAAGTAGCTGCTGACTGCCCTCCTCAAATTGTTCATCCTCGCTATATAGTGGCGCTGAGCCCAGACCACATAGTAGATCTCTGGCTGAGGGAACCGGATGGGACAGAGGCGGGTTGAGGACAGGTGAGGGCCGCTGACCCCCTCCCGGGCCATGCCAACTAAGGGTTGTGTCTGACGTTCCCACCGACTCTTGGCTGGGGTTGTCAGATGTCATCTGGGAGGAAGTGGTGACCTAGTCAACCAATCAAGAACCATTGGGATGCTGAACAACACACGGCCGCTAGATGACAGCGGCAGTTGTGGCCTCACCGAGTGACCCCCTGCTGCGATGTCCCCTTGCTGTGCTGCGACCTGGGCTGGATTTTGTGGGCCCCTGCCAATCGCAGGTGAAGAGCCTGCCCCCTCTCTATCTGACATATTGTTTGTTCTAAAATGTACAGACACTGTTTGATGAAGATATCTGTATATGATAAATACACACCCCGTATTTGACTCCAAATGAACCCAGTAACAAGCTTGGTAACCCCTTTGGATATAAATTGCGCTCCCACAAATGGGCAGGAAAATTGACTTGTATGTTTCCCTTTAAAAAAATTGTGTATTTTACTGAATTAAAAAAATACAAACAGGCTTAATTAACCTTCGGATATTTAATTATGCTACAGAATTTCTTCTGTGGCGATGAAAAACAAAGTTTCCTTTTTACTGAGTACAAACTGCTGAACACGCTTAATTAACCCCGGATGTAATTTGCGCCATAAACAATTGAGCACACCACAAACTACGACCTTTGTAGCATGTTCAATGGCTGTTTTTTCTACGCTACACAACAAGAGAATAACTTGTATTTAACCTTGCTTGTGAATTATGCTACAGGAAAAATTGTAATTTTTGGCCGGTGAAAAATGGGACGGTTATTTTTGTAACAGCAGAAAACAACGCTATAATTAACCCTGGATGTAAATGCACAAGAATTGAGCAGCCAAAAACTACTAGCATTATGTAGCGTGTTTCAAATTGCATGTTTTTACGCTACACAACAAGAGAAAAAAATTTTAATTAAACCTTCGCTTGTGAATTATGATACAGGAAAATTGTAATTTTTGGCGGTGAAAGGTCGGTTTATTTTTGTCACCACAGCAGAAAAAACAACGCTTAATTACCCCTGGATGTAAATTGCGCAAAATAATTGAGCTGCCACAAACTACTAGCTTTGGTAAGTGTTTACACATTGCGTGTTTTTACGTGCAACAAACAATCGAGAAAATATTGTATTTACCTTCGCTTGGTGAATTATGCTACAGGAAATATGTGATTTTTGGCGGTGAAAAAAAGACGGTTTATTTTTGTAACCACAGCAGGAATAAACAACGCTTAATTAACCCCTGGATGCTAAATATGCGCAAAAAGATATTGAGCAGCCACAACTTACTAGCTTGTAACGTGTTTAAATTGCATGTTTTTCTTCGCTACACAACACAAGAGAAAAATAATTGTAATTAACCTTCGCTTGTGGAATTATGCTACGGAAATTGTATTTTTGGCGGTGAAAAAGACGGTTTTTATTTTTGTCACCACCAAGCATGAAAAACAAGCTTAATTAACCCCTGGATGTAAATTGCACCAAAAGAATTGAGCAGCCAAAAACTACTAGCTTTGTAGCGCTGTTTCAATTGGTGTTTCTACGCTACACAACAAGCGAAATAATTGTAATTTAACCTTCGTTGGTGATTTATGCTACAGGGAAATTGTAATTTTTGGCGGTGAAAAAGACGGTTTATTTTTTGGTCACCACAGCAGACAAAATAATGATTAAATTAACCCCTGGATGTAAATTGCGCAAAGAATGAGCAGCCACAAACTAATAGCTTTTGTAGCGTTGTTACAATTCGTGTTTTTACGTGCACAACAAGAGAAATAATTTGTAAATAACCTTTGCTTGGTGAATTATGCTACAGGTAAATTATACTTTTTGGCGGTGAAAAAGTCGGTTTATTTTTGTCACCAGCAGAAAAAACAACGATTAATTAACCCGGATGTAAATTGCGCTAAAGAATTGTGCAGCCACAAACTACTAGCTTTGTAACGTGTTCACAATTGCTGTGGTTTTATTCGCTGCACACAAGAGAAAAAAATTGTAATTAACCTTAGCTTGTGAATTATGCTACAGGAAATCTGTAATTTTTTGGCGGTGAAAAAGACGGTTTTTTTTGTCACCACAGCAGAAAAACAACGCTTAATTAACCCCATGGATGTAAATTGCGCAAAAGAGTTGAGCAGCCACAAACTACTAGCTTTGTTACGTGGTTACAATTGCATGTTTTCTACGATACACAACAAGAGAAAAAATTGTAATTAACTTCGCTTTGTGAATTATGCTAAGGAAAATTTTAATTTTTGGCGGTGAATAAGACCCCGTTTATTTTTGTCACCACAGCAGAAATCAGACGCTTAAATTTACCCCTGATTGTAAATTGCACCAAAAGATTGAGCAGCCAAAAACTACTGCTTTGTAGCGTGTTACAATGCGTGTTTCTACGCTACAATCAAGAGAAAAAATTGTAAATCACTTCGCATGATGAATTTATGCTAACAGGAAAAAATAGTAATTTTTGGCGGTGAAAAAGACGGTTTATTTTTGTCACCACAGACAGAAAAATAATGCTAATTAACCCATGGATGTAAATTGCGCAAAAGTATTGGCAAGCACAAACTACTAGCTTTGTTAGAGTGTTACAATTGCGTGTTTTACTTAGCGTATACTACAAGTAGAAAAAAAATGTAAATAACCTTCGCTTGTGAATTATGCTACAGGAAATTGTAATTTTGGCGGTGAAAAAAGACGGTTTATTTTTGTCACACAGCAGAAAACAACGCTTATATTAACCACTGATGTTAAATTGCGCAAAAGAATTTGGAGCAGCCACCAAATCTACTAGCTTTGTAGCGTGTTACATTGCGTGTTTTCTACGCTTCACTACAGAGAAAAAATTGTATTTTAACCTTTGATTGTGAATTATGCTAAGGAAAATTGTAACTTTTGGCGGTTGAAAAAGACGGTTTATTTTGTCACCACAGCAGAAAAAAAACGCATTCATAAATTAACCCCTGGATTGTAAAATGCGCCAAACAATTGAGCAACTCACAAATACGGGCTTTGTAGCGTGTTGTTACAATGGCGTGTTTCTACACTTACACACAAGAGAAAGAAATTTTAATTAACCTTCGCTTGTGGAATTAGGCTACAGGAAAATTGTATTTTTGGCGGTGAAAAGACGGTTTTTCGGAGTCAACCACGAGCAGAAAAACAAGCTTAGATTAACTCGGCTGTAAATTGCGCAAAAGAATTGAGCAGCCAAAAAAATGAAGTGGTAATATGTATTGTAAAAAACGCTGTTTCTTTAAATGACTACAAATTGCTTAGATCCCCCTTGTATATTCAATGTGCTGTGAGCAGTTAGCATTAAAAATGTATAATTGCAGCTGCTGTGGGACGCTCACTGGACTTCAGATCCAATACCCCAAAAAATCAGAAATAGAACATTAAGAGAGCAGTCTTGTGAGATACAAGCTGAGACACCCACCAAAAATCGCTGTATAAATCAGTTCTTCAGTATAGAGCTATCACAATCAGCCGCAGCAGCACCTTCCCTAATCAGTACAGTGAAGGAGGGTGAGCTCCTAGCGTTCGCGCTCGGACGCTTATATAGTGCGGTGACGTAACAGAATCCCGCCGGGTCTCTGATTGGCAGTCATCTCTGCACATCTGTCATGCAGGATATGCCCTTCTTCTCCAGAGTCTTTGCCCCATGTAACCGCATGTGCTCGCTAGCCATTTTATAATCAACGCAACTTCGTTACCGTAGTCTCCCAAACTTCAACTTCGTTAGAATCAATTCTCCCATCTCTAGTTATCATAATCAATAACTCCTTGATGTCTCTCATAATAACTTATGGCTTCCTTTACTGCAACTTACAATCAAAGTATATTCAGCTCACCTTCATGAAGGGTGCACAGAATCACAGGAGCTCTCAATACCAATATATGAGTTCAAGATAAATTCCATAAAGAACAGAATCCAGGTTGAGGTGATGCTGGATTCTACTCTTTTTGGAGTTTCTCTTGCTTTACTACAATGACATAGATGAATTATAGCGTTTTATTGCGGGTGTACAGGAAGTCGGGCCTTGATTGAGGTTGGATTTAGGACAGCATGCCAATTAATGAAGTTGTCAGCACTGTCTTGTTTAATTTGGTATCTTCACTAAATTGCTTATCTGTTGCATATTATACCATTTAATAACCCAGTTTCAGCTTGCTTAAGTTGATAATCTCACGCCACCTAGTGTTAATTCAAAAGACGCTTCCATGTACAATATGTGTACATTTTCAGTTCTTGTATTTGACAGCTCAACTAATCTCTTATCTTTTAATAATCCTTTCAGGTGAACCTGTCACTGCTGTAGTGTATATTATTTTTAAATGAAGTTTTCTACTCGGAGAGCTTACTGGATAGGATAACAGTCAGGAAATGGAGATTCAGACCTTTGCACCTTTGCTTACTTTTCCTTCAAAAATCATAAGGCATTTCTAGAGGGTGATCAATGTTTTATGAGCTTATGCATAAACATTACAGTACAGAAAAGACCTGTATCCTACATATTTGCAAAGCTTGAGTTTATAGGCCTTGAGGTCTGAATGTCAGGTCCTTGGTCTTTAATTACTATATAAGAGTGACGAGAGCAATAACCTTTTATTGAAGGGGTTATCCGATATTTGAAAATAAAATAAAAACAGGAACAAATGCAAGAGAAAAAAATACTCATCTTGACGTACAGAAGCTTGATCTCCCGGACTTCATTTACTTTTAGCCAACATGTGACTTCTGCAGCCAATTGGTGGTGTCATTGGGCATTTATTAGCTATTTGTGTCACTATTCTGCTGGATGCCAACAAGATCTGGGTTCAACTTTAAGTCACTGTGCCGTATAATAATGAACCAAGAACTGCACACCACAAAGCCTATCAACGGGTTACCTCCTTACTTTACCTGCTATATCGCATTTAAACAAATAGTCTAATATTTTTTGCTTTTATATAATTATATTGTATTCAACACATTAAATGTACATGCTATGTAGCAATAAACAGAGTGGTGTTACAGCTTCAACGGGGAACATCCATAGTTCAAGTATTTATCATCAGTCCATTGTGGCTACTTAGCCTCAGAGCCTAGCGCTTCTCCTGCTGCACTCATGGGTATTACATCCAATTAGCTCACAGGTGCATATATATTTAATGTGTTGGATACAATATATTTATATAAAATTAAGCAGCAAATATTAGCAAACAAGACCTGGGTTATTTACGTAGGGACTCTTAATAGATTCCACCAATGCGGAAGATTGTATCAACTTAGAGGTTCACTGCATTTATTCCAACATCCTAACTGAGGCAAAGATGACCAGTATCAAAACCATGAACCTGCAAAAGCAACTTCGCTGGACGGGCCGCTTCATCAGCATACCTGACACCTGCCTCCCCAGACCAGTTCTCTACTCCCTACAAAGCCGAGTCCAGAGAAACTAAGATGGCCATAGGAAACAATTCAAAGACACCATCAAGACCCATAAAAAAGACCAAATCGAAATTGATAAGTAAGATGCCATGGCCACAGATCATCTCGGATGATGCCGCATGACCCATAAAGTGGCTGTCCATTCTTAAACTGGCCTTTCCAATGAGGTAGACAAAAGACAATGATGAAGAAGAGGTGAGAGGAAGAAGCACTCAGATTTGCGGAGGCAACTGCCAAATGGAACCTTTTGCTGCAGATTCCGTGGCAAAATTCCCTTCAGATTTTATGACAGACTGCACCCACTACCCTTTTCACATCAAACATAACATTTTCCTGCAGATTTTTGGTGCTGCCACAGAAAAGCATCTGTAGTGAAAATGAGTAGCATTCTCTGTAGAATACCAAGGAAATCCAAAGATCAGCCTCACTCAATAACAATGGGACTAACCCTCATGCTGTGCATACCTATCGCATATCAATGACAGAAATGTACAGGTCAGCCTTGAATCGCACAACAGTCTGACTTTTGTAACCTTTATGTAACTTTATGTCACTCCATTCTTTGTATGTTTATGCACAGGGATTGAGAGAGATGGCGGAAAACAGGATCAAAGATATTGAAATAAGCTGATAAAAACCTCTACTGGTTACATGAAAATCCTCCCCTCCCCCCCCCTCTCCGAGAAGCAAAGTTCCAGTTTTAGACTTAGTCCTAAAAAATATATAGTTGATATACTTGTAAAGTCACTGCTAAATTTTGCCTGATGGAAGCAGTCGCTATTTTTAAATCTGTCTCGTTTTTGTGAGAGAACTAGAGGTGATTGATTTATGTAATTTCAAACTCCCCTATAGCCCTGTGTGAGTCAGCTTCTTTATATTATAATACTTCACATTCTTTATTTGGGATTGGCATGTGCCCTTTCTAAGTCAAATGACCTTCACTTTTTGATTGGACATTTATATTATTTTTAACCTACATGTTTGTTTTCCATTATTGATGAAAAGTTGGTGCAAGCAGAAATGTGCTTTAGATAATTTAGTACGGTAAGCTTATGGATCAGCTTGAGAAAGCTTTGTAGACTTAGCCTCTTTATGATGACTGCTTTGCTAAAAGAAAACTATAAGGAGACAATATCTCCTTGATGAGATAATACTTATATATGTAACGTATATAAGTATTATCTTATATATGTAATGTTTTGTTAATTAAAAGTTAAGTATACGTTTTAGTGATTAATGTTTTTCAGGCACAAGTTCAGGTTTGCAGAAGCCCTACGATGCCAGCACATAAGTACCACCACCAAAAAGCCTTAATTTTGGAACATACACCCTTCAAGGCATTCAGTACTAGTCCCCGGAGTCGATTGCTAAGGTCTTAACAATCGACTTGAGGCCTTAACAACTGGCTTAACAACCGACTGGAGTCCGCGGAGTCGATTGCTAACTCTTATCAACTGACTTGAGCTGAGGCCTTAACAACCGGCTTAACGACTGTTAGCGACTTCACAACGCAGTAAATTATGTGTCCCCCAGTGAAGGTAAAAGGGTCCCCCAGTAAGTTATACGCCCCCCAGTAGGTGGTTATATACTTTATATATCTCCCAGTAGGTAGGTGTGTAGTTTATATGTCCCCCAGCAGGTATATAGGCAGGTTATGGATCCCCCAGCAGGTATATGGGCAGGTTATGGATCCCCCAGTAGGTATATAGGCAAGTTATGGATCCCCCAGTAGGTATATAGGCAAGTTATGGATCCCCCAGTAGGTATATAGGCAGGTTTAGGTCCCCCAGCAGGTATATAGGCAGGTTTAGGTCCCCCAGCAGGTATATAGGCAGGTTTAGGTCCCCCAGCAGGTATATAGGCAGGTTTAGGTAACCCCCCAGGTATATATGCCGGTTTAGGTCACCCAGCAGGTATATAGGCAGGTTTAGGTCCCCAGCAGTTATATAGGCAGGTTTTGGTCCCCTAGCAGGTTTTTTGATAGCTTATAGGCCCCACAGCACGTGTATATTTAGGTAGCTTATAGGCCTCACAGCACATATGTAGGTAGCTTATAGGCCTCACAGCACATATGTAGGTAGCTTATAGGCCTCACAGCACATATGTAGGTAGCTTATAGGCCTCACAGCACATATGTAGGTAGATTATAGCCCTCACAGCACATATGTAGGTAGATTATAGCTCCTCCCTGCACGTATATAAGTAGATAATAGCCCCCCTCCCTGCACATATAATAGTAGATAATAGCCCCCCCCTGCACATATAATAGATAATAGCCCCCCTCCCTGCACGTATGACAGTAGATAATAGCCCCCCTCCCTGCACATATAACAGTAGATAATAGCCCCCTCCCTGCACATATAACAGTAGATAATAGCATCCCTCCCTGCACATATAACAATAGATAATAGCATCCCTCCCTGCACATATGACAGTAGATAATAGCCCCCCTCCCTGCACATATAAACAGTGATAATAGCCCCCCTCCCTGCACATATAACAGTAGATAATAGCATCCCTCCCTGCACATATAACAGTAGATATTAGCTCCCCTCCCTGCACATATGACAGTAGATAATAG
Organism: Phyllomedusa bahiana; assembly: GCA_025379985.1. NCBI lineage: Eukaryota > Metazoa > Chordata > Amphibia > Anura > Hylidae > Phyllomedusa > Phyllomedusa bahiana. Next base: position 50,062 of record JAODAL010012720.1, read on the forward strand.
CATCCCTCCCTGCACATATAAACATAGATAACAGCCCCCCTCCCTGCACATATAACAATAGATAACAGCCCCCCTCCCTGCACATATAACAATAGTATATAGCCCCTCCCCTGCACATATAACAGTAGATAATAGCCCCCCTCCCTGCACATATAACAGTAGATAATAGCATCCCTCCCTGCACATATAACAATAGATAATAGCCCCCCTCCCTGCACATATAACAATAGATAATAGCATCCCTCCCTGCACATATAACAATAGATACTAGCCCCCCCTCCCTGCACATATAACAATAGATAATAGCCCCCCCTGCACATATAACAATAGATAATAGCCCCCCTCCCTGCACATATAACAATAGATAATAGCATCCCTCCCTGCACATATAACAATAGATAATAGCCCCCCCCTGCACATATAACAGTAGATAATAGCCCCCCTCCCTGCACATATAACAATAGATAATAGCATCCCTCCCTGCACATATAACAATAGATAATAGCCCCCAGCATGAATAGCGCTAATTAAAAGTAATACCCTGACAGCACTTACCTGACCTCGCTCCCTGCCGCTGTCGCTGTCACTGCTCCCGGTCTTTTCTTCAGCAGCGTGACGTCACCAGGCCGCGCGCGCGGGCAGCGTGATGACGCGCACGGCGACTGGGCTGTGCACTCCGGCGCGCACAGAGCCGCATCCTGACTGCGGCCACAGATTACTCCGCGGAGCTCTCTGCTCCGCTGAAGCATCTAACTGTATGTGCGTCCGGCGGACACACATACAGTTAGTCCCGCCACCGCTGCCGTCGCCAAGGTCCTAAGCCGCTAAGCCGATAGCTTAGCGACTGGTAGCGGCTTAGGACCCTAACGATCAGTCTCTCCTGATGATATCAATATCTCAGGCACACTACAGGACTTGATAGGAAAGGAACTCTCTTTGGCTTTTTGAGCGTGGATTTTGCTGGATTGGTTTTTAGGTGTCGTACCTCAGAAGCTCTGCAAAAGCAGAAAGTACAGTAAACACTCTTGGGAAGTTAATCACATTTTGGAAACTGCACCTCTCTGTGCATTCATATAAAAGAGGGTAGTAAATAATTTGTGTCCTTTCTATTTCCCCATTGGGACACATTCCTCACCTTTTTTGGGACATTTCCTTTTTTGCAGTTTGGGGAACCTAAATGACAAAGTTTTGTCCCATACAATATTTGCAGCCTCGCTTAGAGCACATTCTCTAGACAATGCCTGGACATTTCCCTTCCTGGTTCACAAATAATAGGGCATTAATAACTTGTTATTATAATAGTACTTCTTCCATAGAGAGGGGTTTTGCTGTTACCATGTATTGTGGTCAATCTAAGGACATCCATTTTGTTCTTTTACTTGGCTAAGTCTCCTTTCTCACTCCATAGAGCCCTTCTCACTTTCCTTCTCTTTAACCAGACAGCAACATATCGGAGGCCTCTATGTACTCTGTTAACAGTGCTGCATGCCACTGTTCTTCTGGAAACAAGGCACTTAAAAAGTATAGAAGTCATCCATAAAGTGGTAACCCAATGCCACTATTGATGCAAAAATGCCACACTATTTTAACAGTAACTTCAAGGCAAGGGGGTATTCTGGGGCGCTCATGCTGGTGTCCTTCAGTTTGCAAACCTCAAGCCCATGTATATATCCCAACATACTTTAACACAAGTACATATATTTTAATTTTATTTTACCCTCTTGCTGAGCAGATATTTGCAGTATTTTAGCATTAAAAATATAATTCTTGGGGGTGTATGCTTCGGCAAACCTGGTTCTAAAATGCTTACTCACAACTTCTGGGAGCCATTACTGTTTTATTTTTCACACAGCTGTATAAGGGACAAGTTTTTAGTGTTTTTGTTTTAAAAGCTACTTTAAGGGGCCATTCACATGGCTTATTTCGCCGCAGATTGGCACCGTGCTGCGTGCCGGATTTGCGCTGCAGTACGGCGCCAATCCGTCGCAGTAATTACGGTAATCCACAGTTCTCATAGAGAACAGTGGATTCCGTCGCTCCACCCCGCTCGGCGAATCCGCCGGGCGGGGAGAAAGTCACTTGCACATTATCCAGGCGCAATACGCGCCGTGGATAATGCAAGTCTATGGGGCCAGCGGGCCGCGCCCCCGCACCCACACCTTATTCACCTTATTCGCAATTACGGCTTGAATAAGCCGTCTGAACACGGCCTAAGAAGGCAGGAGGAAAAATAGTCAACAATGTGGCAGGCCTCGGTGATGTAGATCCTGGGGAATAGTATACCAGTAGCATTATGTTGCCGAGTGTTGTTTTGTTATTCTGGATTTCAGGCCTGAGGTGTAGGAGCAGCCAGAAAGCCTGGGAGGGAAAGGTTGCTCTCATACTCCCGCCAGGACCTTACAGGCACCTGAGGCAATTCATGTGTAAGCTGTGTTAAAGCTGAAGAACTGGGCTTTCTGTGCTGAGAATTTTGAAACAAAGCCGCTTAAGCTCCTGCCAAACACTGCATTGAGATTTGGTGAGGTTCTTTTCATTTATTTGGCATATCTGAAGAAAGGACTGTTTCTATTAATGTCTGATATGTGAAAGGAAGCGTTTTGCTTATTTGAAGTGAAAGAGACAATAAGGGCGAGATGTCCAAAAATTGGCGGTGCTATGTCAGTTTTTAGGCGCATTAAATAAGTGTAAAGTGCGGCAAAATGTCCGACCCTATAAAAAATCTGGCATCGGGTATACCTTGCATAGTAAACATAGCGCACCTCCATAATGAAATGCACCTGTTGAGGCGCATAGCACATCATTAAAAGTGTATATGTGTTAGGCGCATTTCACATTTTATAAGTATGTGTTACGTGCATTACAAGTATGTGTTAGGATCATTTCATATACTGTACTTGTAATGATAAGCTATGTGTCTCTGTGCGCGATGTGCCTTGATACGGGCATTACATACTCTACCAATTAAATGTTGTGCCGTGATTAGGGCAAATTGCAGCACATAGCATATCATTAGAAGCATATGTAATGCCCCTATCGAGGCACATCACGCACGGAGGCAGCTAACACATATACACGTGTAATGATGTGCTATGCTCCTCAACAGGTTCATTTCATTATGGAGGCGCACAACGCATCATTTTTAGGCGCATTAGAATGTGTCGGTCCCGGCATATAATGCGCCTAGTTTTGATGTCCGACAGTTCATTTACATCCAAAATATGGCGTCAAAAGCGGTTTTAGCGCAATATAGACAAAATAACTGGCGTGGGCGTGTTGGGAAATGTTGCCCTAGGTCTTTACATTTTATAACAATGCCTGTTGTGCCAAAATTAGTGACTCTCTGGGCTGAAGCCCCACAGTTAGTGGAGGATGCAAGCACAGCAACCCAAAGAACATAGTTGGTTAAATTCAGTGCATAGACTGTATGTCCTGGATAAAGGTAGCATCACAGTTGGAGAGTGTAAAGAAGCTCAATAAACACTTGGTACAGGGAAATCTGCAGCAGACTGCCCCCAGACCAATGGGCAGAGGTTCTAGCCGCCTTTTTAAGTGATGAACCTCAAAAAGCCTACTTTGACTTGATACTGTAGGATGCTAAGGAGTATGGCAAGTTGAAGGCGAAAATTCTTGCCCATCTGGGTGTAATCCTGGCAGTCATGGTGAAAAGTGTGGACCACTGGGCTTACAGCAAGGGCAATCCCACCAGGTCCCAGATGTTTGGACTTCTCTCCCTTGCCAAAAATGGCTACAATCTGAAACCTGCACTCCTGTGCAGATGGTGGAAAGAATTATAGTGGTGCGGGTGGTCCACTTGTTTTCTGAGTCTGTCCAAAGCTGGGTTGCCCAAGGAGACCTCTAGAATGCAAATGATCTTTTGAGTCTATTTGAGCAATATGTGGCTGTGAATAGCTCCCTAGGCAGCCAAAGGAGCCTGAAGTCACCTTACTGGGGTACCTGAAGTGGAGCTGGGGCCAATAAGAAGTGGCCCAAATCACCTGCTGGCGGCTGTCCAAAGATCCTGTGACAAGGAGTCAAACCTAAGCCATAATCTGCTGGAGGTGTCAGCTCCCAGGCCATATAGCAGCATTTTGTCCACCGGCTACCTAGACAATGGACTGCTCCATAGGTCAGTGCTTCTTCTTAATTTTCTTACCCTACCTGCAGTGCTGTTCTTCATCCTGATGAGGAATCTCAGGTATAGCCCATGACTGTGAACAGGGTCAAAGTTACTGGACTCCTGGACTTAGGGAGCCTCATCACCCTGGTGACCAGGGCTATGGAGTCCGTGCCTATTTTAAAGTAGTCATCATAAAATGGACCGACTCCCAAAATATATAAGTTGGTCCAGTTGATCCCAAAATATATAAGTTGGTCGATGCAGTGCAAAGAGCAAGAGGAATTGGGTCTTGCCAGTGCTACTGCTTCCATATCTTCACCCTTCTCACAGGAGGATTGTAATTGATGACATGGAGCAGGCAAAGTGTTGCCCCAGAGGAAAAGATTCTGCTCCCATGGCAAACAGAAGTAGAAGAGTTCAACCATTCATCAAAACTGACTGTGGCTAAGGCAATTCCTTTATACCCTGACATTGTTAGAGATGTTGCCCCTGTGGTCACCAGTTTGCACCCAACCCAAGTTAGTGTAGAGAGGCTGTTCTCTAGCCTGGAAATAATGAGATCAGATGTGAAGTCATGTATGCAGGATCTGATGGTGGCAATACCTTTTCTCAGAGTAAATTCAGAGACTATAACAAATGTTCCTGCAGTGTTTTGTGTATTTACAATTTGTTTGTGTTCTAAAGTCATATCCAATAAATATATTTTACACTGACAAGCAGAATGGTAACATTGTTTAGAACTTGTGACTTTCAGGCTCAATATCTCACCATCCACTACAGCTTTGTACATGAGGCTACTGTAATTTTATATACAGTCATCTTACCTATATTACACATAAATTTGACTTGCAAGTATTTAGCATCTGCTCAGTTCTGCAGATTCTTTCCTGCAACTGCATTGTTACTGTTTTGCTCATAAATATCAAAATGTTAATTTTTATTATTTTGTTAGTATTCGGGAAATCCACCTTTGGTTTTCAATACTGCCTGAACCCTTCTGGGCTCTAAATTAGATTCAAGCATATCTTGACCAAAATCTGATCCCAGATCTCTTCTACACATTCCCAATGTTGGTGCAGACTAGACTTGGATACAAATACAGCTTTTTCTTCAACTCTACCCACAAGTGTTCAAAAGATCAAAACATTGTTACCCTTTTGCTTGTCAGTGTCTGTTCTACCTAAATAGCTTGTTTATTGCATCATAAGGTAATAAACAGCCTGATGTAACCATTTTACTACAGTAAAGTTATCACTTAAACATGCGCAGTGTATGAGGGAGTCGGAGTCGGAGGTTTGGGAAATTGAGAAGACGGGGTCAGAGTCGGAGTCGGGGCTTCGGCTTGCCGACTCCACAGCCCTGCTGGTGACTACCATATTACCCCATGTGATGGTACCTAAGAAACTGGTGGTAGTTATTTGTGTCAATGGAGATACAAAAGCGTATTCCATGGCTCAGGTTCCAATCGGTACAGACTGGAGTGTCGGGGAGTAGAAATAGTTAAAGATCTATTATATGAAATTATTGGTGGTTGAGACTTCCCTCTATTCTGGGACTTATGGGCTAATGCCACAGCGCCTGGTAGTCCAGAATGCAGCAAAGGTTCTAGTAATGCCACACCTGAAACTGTGAGAAGGTCAACTGAGGTTACTCATGATTTTCCATTGTTTGTACTGGCAAGGGGTGAGGAAAAGAAAGCTTCCTCTGAAATTCTTATCTTTGATATTAAGGTGTCTCAGGAAAATTTTGGGACTGCCCAGCTAAGAGATTTCTTCTTATAAAGTGCTCTTGATCAGGTAACTGTGTTGAATGGCGGTCCCCAAGAACTGGGGGCTGATAATTATTTTCCTCACTTTGCCATGAACAATAATTTGCTGTTTCGGGTGACTAAAGAGAAGGATAAGGTAGTGGAAAAACTACTTGTGCTTGGGCCCTATAGACGTGTATTATTAGATATCACCCATTCCCATGTGTTGGGTGGTCACCTGGGGGCTAAAAAGACACAGGAGGTTCTATTGACTGGGTTGCTTTAGGGAAATACACATCTGTTTTCAGTGTTGCCCAGTCTGGAAGTTAATCTTCCTTGTCACCCTCTTTTGCAGTCTATTAGTGATCCCATTTCAACGGATAACCATAGATTTGGTGGGTCATCTGGAGAAGTCAGCCAGAGGTCATCATTATATATTAGTGGTAGTGGATTATGCTCCCCAGTCTTCTGAAGCAGTGCCTTTCAGAAATACCTCTGCTAAATATATAACCCGAGAGTAGGCCTAGACTAGAGTGTAGAATTGGTCGGCCTGAATTAGACATTTCCGACCCTTGCCTGTTGACTCAACAAGAGACTAGTATTAATGAGGTCAGAATTGAAGAGGCTTTTTCTCCTTCCCAGAAGCAGCAGTGCAGGAAGCTTTTGCAACAGAACAGGGATATGTTCTCAGATTTGCCAGGTCTCACCCAAGTTATTGAACATAAAATTCTCACTGAACCTCATGTTCAAGTAAATATAAAACCCTTAAGGATCTCTGAAACCTGTCAGGAGGTGATTTTAAATGAGGTTAAGAGGATATTAAAGCTTGGTGTGATTGAGGATTCTAATAGAGGGTGGTCAAGCCCCATAGTTTTAGTGCCAAAACCAACTGGAGAGTGGCAGTTTGAATATATGACTATAGAAAACTCAATGAGGTTTTTTTTTTACATTTGATGCCTACCCTATGCCCAGGGTGGATGAGCTAATTGATTGGTAGGACCAGCCCAGTGTATTACATCTCTGGACCTCACAAAGGACTATTGGAAAAACTCCCTCTCCAAAGAAGCCAAGTAAAAGCTTTCTACACGCCAGATGGGTGCTACCATTATGTAAGAATGCCTTTTGGTTTACAAGGAGTTCCTGCCACTTTACAGAGGGCCGTGGAAATTATTTTAGACCTCCACAAGAAGTATGCAGATGCATATTTGATGACATAGTCACCTTCAGTTGAGATTGGGAAATTTATCTGAGTAAAGCCCAGGCAATGCTTGGAGTGTTAAGGGAAACTGGCTTTACTGTAAACCCCCAAAAATGTGCTATGGGTATAGAAGAGGGAAGGTATTGAGGCTATATTGTCGGGAAAGTTGAGATCAAGCCTCAGGTAAATAAAGAAATGGCCATTTTCACTCACCAAGAAACAGGTTAGAGTGTTCTTAGGAATAATGGGGTATTACAGGAGGTTTGTCCCTAATTTTTTCATGACTGTAGCCACCTTAACTTACAAACGGCCCAAAATCAGTCATGGCAAAATGGTGTACAGAAGCTGAACTGACATTCCAAGAGCTACAATGGGCCCTGTGTAAGCAGCCAGAGTTGGAGGCCTTGGAGGGAGTTTCTAGTCCAGACAGATGTGTCAGCTGTGGGTCTGGGTCCTGTCTTGTCACAATAGATAAATGCGGAGAAACACCCTGTCACGTATCTCAATATAAAACTATCTTAATGTGACAGGAATTACTCCATTGTAGAGAAGGAGTGCCTGGCCATTAATCCCTTCCCAAAATTGAACGCACCTGTATGTTCTGGCAGGCTCACAAGCTGGGCCTACATGATTGTAGCATGGAACCAGCTGTATATTACAGCTGGCCCCATACTATGTCACCCATAACCAGAGCTCACTCGCAGGGTATTAACTCCTTAGCTGGCGCCATCAATCGCGATCGCGGCAGCTAAAGGAAAGATCTAGGGAGGGAACTCCATGGGCACTGCCATGATGTGATCGCTGCCAAAGGCTTCCGGGTTGCTAGGGAAGCCAAACAAAGGCTGCCAGGCTGTATGTGATGTCACTACACACGGCCGTAATTGACAGTGACCCTGGAAAGCAATACTGCTATTTATTGTTATGAATGGTAACAGTAATCTGAAGCTCACTGATACGAGTCCCCAGTGGGGAAACGTAAGAAAGATGTGAAAAAGTACTTATAAAAAAGTTTTTAAAAAAACAAAAATTCAAAAACAAGAAAAACGTACACCACCCTTTTCCTCTTTACAAACGGCAATTGGCCAAAAAAAAAACCAAAAATTAAGTACGCATACATGGTACTTGGTATCACCGTGTGCGTAATGACCTAGTCTCTAAATATCTTATAATATTTAACCTGCACGATGAACGCTGTTAAAAAAAAGACACAGAATTGCAGTTTTCCCGCAGCACATAAAATGGAATAAAAAGCGTTAAAAAACGTCGGTTCATCCCAGAAAAATAAAAGCCTTTAAAAAAACTGTCTGTATACAGGGGGGGAAAAAAAAGTATTTTTTTCGCCACCAATTTTTCCCTATTTTCTCCCACTTAAAATGTTGAGAAAAGGCCTGTAATTGACATCATGGGTAGCCCTAAAACTATGAGGACAAAATGAAAAAACAAATAAAAAAAAAAAATCACATTTCTGTTTTGGAAAAAAATTTTTTTTTAAAAATTTGGTGAAAAATAAGCTTTTGGGAAAAAAGAAAAAAAAAGTTTTTTTTTAATACTTTGTTATAACCCTTTTTGTTGCAAGGGGACAGGGTAAAATTTGTTTTCTTTTAAGTTTTCACAATTTTGGGCCACATTTGTTGTTTGGTATGTTGGCCCATTCCTTCTTTTGCAGATCCCCTCTAAGCAGTGATTTTTTGGGGGCCCTGTCGTGGGCTCCCACGGATTTTAAAATTTTTTAAAGGGGGTTTTCTATGGGGTTGAGATTGGGGGATGGTAGTCCACCCCCGGGGGACCTTAAAATTGCTTGTTACAAAAACCCACTCCTTTGTTGCCCTGGGGGCAGGGGAAATTAACTAGGAACCCGGGGCCCCCAAAAGCAAATTTTTTGGAGGGGGCCCCCCCCCACCCCCCCCCCCCCCCCCCTCCCCGGGACCCCCCTGCCCACGAAAATTTACCGGACTTTGCGTTAGATAATGTAGTTAATAAAAAGGGGCAAATCCCTCAACTTTTAAATATCGCCATCATACTGCTACCAAACAAATCCCACTATCCCCAAGGGATTTAACATTCCCAACAACACTTATAATAGGGCCCCGATTTTTCCGCCAAACATAACAAAAATGCCCTGAATAATATCCCTTCACTATTACTGATCAGTACAAAAAAGGCCCAATTTAGTCCCGCCTATAGGGGACCATTTTGTGGTTTTAAAATAGTTTTCACGGGCCTCTGCGACTGTATATAAAAACCAAAACGTGAAAAAATTTTAGTAGTAGAAAACCAGTGTACACAACTCTGCAAAATAATTGATTTAAAGGTAGTTTACTTTCTTGGGATCACAGGGGAGTTTCTCTGCCCAGTCTTTGACTTTCCCCTTTTGGTTCTGCATCGGGGTTCCAGACCGCTTTCATGAAAATCCCCCAAAAAACTTGTCCCTGGAGATTTGGGACACAAATATCTTAGAACCCTAATTTTTCCCAGCCCCTACCCCCCGGGAAAATATGGGGTCCTTTTAAAGGAGGCGGGTTTAGATGGGCTAAAGGGGGCCCCCAAGAAGGCAAGGTTTAGGTAGGCAAAAAGAGCCCAAATATAGGGGGCAGGGTTTAGTGGGCTATAGGGAGCCTTTTACGGGTAGACGGGGGTTGGGGTGGGCTATAGGGGCCCTTATAGGTAGGTAGGCGGGGTTTTTAGGTGGGCTAAAGGGGGCCCCCCATATAAGGGGACGGCAGACAAGCTTTGGGGGGCTATAGGGGCTACTTAGGCAGAAAGTTTCAGGGGGGCCCTAAAGGGCTATTCAGAAAGGCAGACAAAGAGGCTATATAGGGGGCCCTTTAAAGGGGGCTATATGGGCAGGTTTTTTGGGGGGGAAACCTATGTGGGGCCCAGGGGGGGGTTTTTAAAAGGCAGGCTGGGGGTTTTTAAAAGGCAGGGGGCCCTTGGGGGGCTATGTTAGGCGGGGCAGGGGGCTTTTTAGGCAGGCTGGGGGTATATAGAAAGACAGGGGGGCTTTTTTTGGGCAGGCGGGGGGTATTTAGACGGGGGGCTTTGGGGGGGGGTTTTTGGGCAGGGGGGGCAGGGGGGGGTATTTAGGCAGGTGGGGGGCTATGCAGGAGGCGGGGGGTTTATAGGTAGGCTGGGGGGTATATAGGGGTGTGGGGCGGGGTAAAATAATAAAAAAATTGTTTTACTTCACTCCAGGGCCCCCCCGGGATGGCAGGGGCCCCAGCCTCTCGCTCACCCGGCGGGAAAGCAAGGGATGTGAGGTCAGTGATCAAAAGAGCCGGGGCGGGGAAGTAGAAAAAAGCAGAGCCCCATTTTTGTTTCCCCTCCGGGTAGCGCTGCCTCGGGAATGATCGGGCCGGAGGGCCCTGGCGTTCGAGCAGTTTGCGTGGGCCCCCCTCAGCTCCTCGCCGCCGGCGTGAACTAGTATTTTGGGTTTTCCGGGTGGCATTCCCGGGGTTTGCGGAAGAGGGGTGCGGGCTGCGTCGGCCCCTAAAAAGCCGGGCCCTGGGGGAAACTGCTAATCTGCTACCCCGGTTTTGTTTCGCCCCCGCCGGTGGTGTGCTTGGGATCATTGTCATAATGAAAGAACCCCGCCAAGTTTTATCTTCAAAAGCCTTGCTGTTTGGAAAAGGGGTTTGCACTTTAAAATCGTTCTTTATGTACATGGATCAGTGGTCCCTTCGCAAGAAAAAGCCCCCAAAACATGATGTTGCCGTCCCCCTGCTTCCCGTAGGTTAAAGGGGTTCTTTTGGTTTCAACTTAGCACGGAGAGGTTGTGGGTTTTTTCCAAAACCCTTCTACTTTGGTTTCATCTGACCCCTATGACATTCACCCAGTACTCTTCTGGATTATCCCAAAAACTCTCTAACAAAATTCGGTTTGGGGCCCGGGGAAATGTAAATGGTTAAGCAGGGGGGGGCACGTTGGCACTGCAGGATCTGAGTCCCTTTGGGGTTTAGTGTGTTTTCTGATGGTAGCCTTTTTTAGTTGGTCCCAGCTCTTGAGGTCATTTACTTAAGGGTTTGCTCACCAAACCCGTGATCATTTTGAACCCATGGGGTGAGGTTTTGCGTTGGGGAAACCCCGATGGAGGGAGATTATCAGTGGTTTGTATGTCTTCCATTTTTTAATTATTGCTCCCCCGTTTTATTTCTTCACCCCAAGTGCTTGCCTATTGCAAAATTCGGGGGTACAATTTTGTTTCTGGTGTCTTCGACAGGGTTTTTTGGTCTTCAACCCCTAGTGGGGTTTGGAAAGGGGACTGTTTGAGGGTTTTGGAAAGGTGTTATTATCTGTTTAACCAAATTCAAACGGTGACCCTTACTTCAGGGAAAGAGTGGAGGACAAGGAGCCTTTTAAAGAAGAAATTACAAAGGGCTGTGAGAGCCAGAAATCTTTTCTTTTTTTTGTAGGGGACCAAATACTTTTTTTCCAGATAATTTGCAAATAAATTCTTTCCAAAAAAAGATGATTTGTTTTCTCATTTTGTTTCTCATAGGTTGAGGGTTTCCTATGGGTGTCCCAAATAAGGGCCCCTTTACATCTTTTTTAAATGGAAAACTTGCACAATTTTTGGGGGTTTTCTAAATTTCTTTTTTTTCCCCACTGTATAAAAAAAAAAAAAAAGTGTTATGGCTAAACAGAAAATAGTGAGGTTTAAAAAAATTTTTTTACAATTTTAAAAAAAAACTTTTTTTTTTTTTTTCCAAAGCGCTTTAACATAAAAAAAATCAAACTATAAAAATTGGGTTTCGCTGCAATCTTATTGATCCACAGAGTAAAACTAACATGTTACGTATAATGTACGGTGAGTGCTGTTAAAAATAAAAATAAAAAAAAAGTATAGGATTGCCGTATTTTTTTTTTTACCCTGCCCTTTCCAAAAAAAAAGGGTTCCAAAAAATAATTTCCACCCAAAAAGATATCCGACCGGTATTTATCGGTTTGGTGGGGCCATTTCAAACGGCCCGTGGGGAGGGGGGGCTTTTTCCGGCTGAGCCCCTTTCCCCCTTCTAATTTTAAATGCCCTATTCCAATCCCAAAACCGGACGGAAGAAAGTTTTCATATTTAAAGTTTTCGGGTGGCCCCCCGGGCGGAAAACTCGTGCAGTGGGGACTGCTGCACGAGTTTTCCATAGGAGCTCGTTGTGCTCATTTTGGCTGGTTTTTAAGGGAGTCGAAACCGCAAAAACCCCCCCCCCCCCCCGGCTGAAAAAACCCGGGCCCAAAAAAACCCGGGGTGGGGACATGCCTAACTTCCCTCTGCAAAAAAACAAGCTTTCAAAAACGGGTCCGTACACAGAATAATAAAAACGTTATGGCTATTAGAAAATAGCGATGCATAAATATTGTTTTACATAAGTACTACAACATAAAATAAACCTATATTAATGGGGTATTGCCATAATCGGCCCATGGAGTAAAACTAACATGTCATGTCTAATGCATGATGAGCGCTGTTAAAAATGTTCAAAAAAACGGATTTAAAAGCGATCACAAAGACTTGTTCTCACTGTAATTTTTTGGGGTCGCAGGGGGGCTTTTTTTTTTTGGGAAAATAAAAACATGTTTTCCTTTTTAAATATTTTTTTATTGTGTAAAAGAGTGGAAAAATAAACAATATACAAAATTTGGGGGTCGCCCGTTTTTCACATCGACCTACTGGGTAAAGCTAGCTTGTCATTTATATCGCATTGTGACAGCTGTAAGAAATATTTAAAAACCCACTACCAGATTGCTGTATTTTGTTCATCCCGTCTCCCAGATATATATATATATATATATATATATATATATATATATATATATACCATATTTGGTATCGCCGCGTGCGTAACGACCTGCCCTATAAATATGTCACGTAAATTAACCCGCGCGGTGAACAGCGTAAAAGAAAAAAACAGTCACAAGATTGTGAGTTTTGTTCTTCCCGCAGCACATAAAATGGAATAAAAAGCGATCAAAAACTCATATAAACGCCAAAGTTGTACCAATTAAAACATCAGTTCATCCTGCAAAAAAAAGCCCTTTCACAGCTCTGTATACGGAAAAAATAAAAAAGTTATCAGAAGATAACGATGCATAAATATTATTTTACACAATAAAATTTTTAATTTTTTTAAATCGCTCCAACATAAAAAAAACTATATAAGTTGGGTATCACCATAATCCTGCCTTCCAAAAATGGATTTAAAACCAATAAAAAAGACTCGTCCCCCTCAAAAATTATACCAATAAAAACATCAACTCATTCCACAACAAACAAGCAGCTATACAGCTTCATACACAGAAAAATGAAAAAGTTATGCCTCTCAGACTATGGCAATGCAAAAATGTGTTTTCCTGTTTGAATAAAAGTGTTTGTATTGTATAAAAGCAGTAAAACATAAAAAAAAATACAAGTTGGGTATCTCTGTAATCGAATCGACCTGCTGAGTAAAGCTAGTAGGTCATTTATACCGCACGGTGACCACTGTAAAAAATGTAAATAAAAAACACTACCAGGATTGCTGTACTTTGTTCAAAATGCCTCACAAAAACCTTAATAAAAATGGAACAAAGTGTCATATGAATCCCATAATGGTACCTATAAAAATATCAATACATCCTGCAAAAAACAAGCCCCTACATAGCTCTGCACACAGCAAAATAAAAGAGTTATGGCTGTCAGAATAGGACAAACGCAAATTTTTCTAGACATATTTCTATTGTGTAAAAGTAAAAAAACATAAAAAACGATATAAAATTTATATAATTGTAATTGTACCGACACCCATAGTAAATGCTGTCACTAATAAAGCATGGTGAATGCTGTAAAATTGAAACCCAAAAAACGACGGAACTGCATTTTTTCCCCTCATTTTCATGGCCCAATGCTAAAATAAAACTATGGAACACCTGTACGTCCAAAATGCGCAATACACCCCTAGATGAGATCAAAATGGGGTGACTTCTGGAAGGTTTCACCTGTTCTGGTACTTTGGGGGCTTTGTAAATGAGACCTGGCACCCACCAAAATCTGCATTCCAAAAGCCAAATAACACTCCCTCCCTTGTATGCCCTGCCATGCGCCAAAACAGCAGTTTACACCCACATGTAGATATTGCTGAACTTGGGAGAAATTGTGTAACAAATTTTGGGGTGCTTTTTTTTCCAGGATTCCTTGTAAATATGAAACATTTTAAGTTAAAATTGCAGATTGTTGGAAAAAAATAATTTTAAAATTTCACAGCTTAATGCTAAAAAAAAATTGTGAAACTCCTGTGGGGTCGATATACACACTAAAGAAGCATTTATGCTATCTATCATACATGAAAAAACTTTGAGACTCTCGGTTCACATATTTTGATCAAAAGATGTTTAAGCTGCCCACGACTTTCAACGTGATCTCAAAATCGGCAGTCCAAATCCTATCTTTCCCTCTCAATCGAGCCAATCAGGCCTCTCGCGGGGTCAACCGACTCCATTATTCAGAGAAAAAATAAAAAACACCCAACCTGCAAAGCTGCCCTTCTTATGACAGCCTGTGAAAAGTGGGCGGGACAGAAACCCAAAAAGGAAGCCCCCTTTCCCCTCCCATATAGGTTAAAATCAATGTACACCAAGTATAACGTATGTTTCGCACACAAAAACATTTCTGAAAAAACGTAGCAAACCTGGGTGCCACTGGCAGGGCTGCGGCACACATTAATTATACATTTTACACACACAGAACCGCCGCCCAGCGGCAAATTTCTGCAAAAGGCAATACACTACGTGGAATCCTAAAGAAGCATTTATGCTATCTATCATACATGAAAAAACTTTGAGACCCCTCGGTTCACATATTGCCCCACCGATTTTGAGATCACTTTGAAAGTCGTGGGCAGCTTAAACATTTTTTGGGATCAAAATATGTGAACCGAGAGTCTCAAAGTTTTTTTCATGTATGATAGATAGCATAAATGCTTCTTTGGGGTTTTCCACGTAGTGTATTCCCCTTTTTGCAGAAATTTGCCGCTGGCGGCGGTCTGTGTGTGTACATGTAAAATTACATGTTTTGCCGCAGCCCTGCCAGTGGGCACCCGGTTTGCATACGTTTTTTCAGAAATGTTTTTGTGTGCAGAAACATACGTTATACTTGGTGTACATTGATTTTAACCTATATGGGAAGGAAGGGGTGCTTCCATTTTGGGTTTCTGCCCCCCGCCCACTCTCACAGCTGTCATAAGAAGGGCAGCTTTGCAGGTTGGGTGTTTTTTATTTTTTTCTCTCTGAATAATGGAGGTGGGTTTTGACCCAGCGAGAGGCCTGATTTGCCGATTGAGAGGTAAAGATATGATAGGACTGCCCGATTTTGAGATCACGTTGAAAGTCGTGGGCAGCTTAAACTTTTTGATCAAAATATGTACCGAGGCTCAAAGTTTTTTCAGATAAACACACAACCCTGAAATATTCTTAAGGGAGTAATTTCCAATATGGGGTCTTTTTAGGGGTGTTTATTACGTTTTAGCACCTCAAGGTGTCCTCATACCTGAAATGGTGCCTAAATAAAATCGTATTAAAAATGAGACCCCAGGGTCCAGTAGGTGCTCCTCCTATTCTGAGGCTTGTGGTTGAGCCAAATAATGCACTAGGGCCACCTATAGGTAATCTCTAAAAACGGCAGACCTGAGGGAATTGATATTAAGTTGCATTCACCTGGTCACATTTACCATATTCCAGTGAATAAAGGATAAATATTGAAAATCTGAAAAAAAACTGAAATTTTGAAGTTTCACTTCCACTTTGCTTTGTTTGTGAAATAC
The DNA here is from genome assembly GCA_025379985.1 of Phyllomedusa bahiana. NCBI lineage: Eukaryota > Metazoa > Chordata > Amphibia > Anura > Hylidae > Phyllomedusa > Phyllomedusa bahiana. The sequence continues at coordinate 65,907 of JAODAL010012720.1, forward strand.
CTAAAGGGTTAACAAACTTCCTAAACACTGTTGTAAATACTTTAAAGGGTATAGTTTCTTAGATGAATTTATGTGGGTATCTAACATGCAGGCCCCTCAAAGCCACGTCAGAACTGGACTGATCCCTAAAAAATGTATATTGCAAATTTTCTTGAAAATTTGAGAAATTACTACTAAATTTCTAAGCCCTCTAATGTCGTAAAAAAAAAAAAAGACATTTAAAAAATGATGCCAACCTATAAATGGACATATGGTAGATGCTAGTTATAACTATTGATGGTGAATAATTATCGTCTTGCCATAGAAATTTTTAATTTCAAAAAAAAATTATCCAAAAAATTTCAAAAATTTTTATATTTCCACAAACAAAACAAGGATTGGTAGGACCCAAAATTTTTTACTAACTTAAAGCACAACTGCCCAGGGGTAAACAATCTCTGAATCACATGATAGGAAAACAAAATTATTCTCACAAAAGTGACACGTCAGTTTTAGAAAAAAGTGTTCAGGAAAGGACAAAACTGGCTGGGTCCTTAAGGGGTTAAAAAGCGACCAAAGCATCATTGAACCAGATAGTGATACCAATAAAAACAGCAACTCATTATGCAAAAAACAAGCCCTTAATTAGCTCTATATACAGAAAAATAAAAAAGCTATGGCTAGACTATGACGAAAAAAATGCTCCCTTTTATAACCACATTTCTATTGTGTAAAGTAATAAAACATAAACTATGTAAAATGTATATAATTGTACCCAACTGCATAGTAAAGTTGTAATGTCATTTATACCACACAGTAAACACTGTAAAAATGAAGCCCATAAAACAATGACAGAACTATGTTTTTTTACTCCCATTTTTATGGCCCAAAGCTAAAAAAAGATATGGAACACCTGTGCACCCAAAATGCACACTAAACCCATAGATGAGATCCACAAGGGGTGTTGAATTCAAGATGGGGTGACTTCTGGAAGTTTTCATCTGTTCGGGTACTTTGGGGGCTAGGCAAATGCAACATGACCCCACCGAAATCTGTGTTTCAAAAGCCAAATAGCGCTCCCTCCCTTATACGCCCTGCCATGCACCCAAACAGCAGTTTACACCCATATATAGGGTATTGCCCAACTTGGAACAAATTGTGTAACACATTTTTGGGTTCTTTTATTCCAGGATTCCTTGTAGAAATGAAACAATTTCAGCTAAAATTGAAGATTGTTGGAAAGAAATATATTTTTCATTTTCACAGCCTAAAGCTAAAAAGATTTTTGAAACACCTGTGTGGTCGATATACTCACTGCAGCTCTGGGTATGTTCCTTACGGAGTGTAGTTTCCAATATGTGGTGTTTTTAGGGGTGATTATTTTTTACCACCTTAGAGTGTCCACAAATCTGTAATGGCACCTGAAGAAAATAGTAATGAAAATGAGACCCCAGAAGTCAGGTTCAGATGTAGAAATATAAGAACCAGTAGTCCAGGACCGAGGAGAAGTGCCAGGAGCAAGATGGCCTAAGACAGCATCTCCAAGAACAGCAGGTGGAAGGAACCCTAACCAGAACTATGCTGTGCCCTACAGGATTTTAATCCATGATGGTATAGTGTGTTACAACGGTAATCTTTGAGACTTTGGGCCCAGCTCTATTCAGGTCATTGATCCGGTCCACGCATGTAGTTCTGGGCTGATTCATGACAGAATCATCCTTACCCCATGAAGCAAGATTTTGCATGGAGCCCCAGACCAAGGAAGATTGACAGTCACCTTGTGTTTGTTCCATTTTCTAATAATTGCGCAAACAGTTGTTTCCTTCTCACCAAAATGCTTTCCTTTTTGTTCCCCGTAGACCATCCCGAGCCTTTTCAAAGGGCTACAATTTTGTCCCTTTGGGGCCCCTAGACAGCCTTTGGTTTTTGGCCAAAGGTGGAGAGGGAAAAAGTGTTTTTTTGGGGTTGTGGGCAAGGGGTCCCTTTTTTATGGGTAAAGATTTCAAATAGGGGGCAATTAAAACCAAGTAATAAGTGCAGAGTAGGAAGGCCCTTCCTTTTAAAAGAAAAACTAACAGGTCTGTGAAAGCCAGAATTCTTGCTGGTTGGTAGATGATCATAAACCTATTTCATGCAACAAAATGCAAATTCATTATTTATACATCACACAATGTTTTTATATTCTGCCTCTCACAGCTGAAGTGTACCTGGCAAAAATTTAACAGGTTTTCCCAAAAACTTTTTTTTCCCCACCCCCTTTTTTATTTTGTTTTTTTAAAAATAATATATAAATTTTATGAAAATATATATTAAAAAATTAAAATATATATATAAAAAAATTTTAAAATATAAAAAAATATATATATTTTTAAAACCCCATACACACGGGGAGGGAAAAAAATTTTTTTAGTCCCCCCCAACCCCCCTTTTTGCTAGTTTTTCCCCCTTAAAAAGATGAAGGGCCCCGTAATTGGGCGTCATAGGTTGGGCCCCAACAAAGAAGACAAGAAAAGAAAACAAGTCCCGAAAAATCACATTGCTGATTGGAAATAAATTTTTTTTGCAAATTATGGTGGGAAAATAAGTAATTTGGGGAAAAAACAAAAGTTCATCTCAATACTTTGTTATATATCCTTTTTTGGCAAAGAAAAGGTTTTAAAAAGTTTTTTTGTACATCTTTACAAAAAATTGGGGATACACTGGGTTGCTTTTTTATTATTGGCCCCCTTCCTTTTCCCTGCAAAATCCCCTCTAAGGTAAAATTGGAAAAGTTTTGGGGCCCCCGTCCCCAAGGGGAAAAACCCAAATTTCCTCCCCTCCCAAAGGTTTTTTCTATTTGGGTTTAAAAATCCCCCCGGGAAATCCTAGGCCACCCCAGGAACCCCCCCTTGAAAAACCCCTTCATAGAACCCCCTCCTTAATTGCCCCCTGGGGGGTCTGGGGGGTCCCAATTGTCATGCTGAGAAAACCAACCAACTTCTCTTCAAAACCCCTTGGGCCCTGGGGGGTTGGGGAAGGGGGGGGGGGGTTGGAATTTTGGAATCTCACAATACATAGCCCCAATTTATTCTTTTTGTACACGGGTCAACGTCCCGGTCAAAGAAAATGGCCCCAAAAGGGTGATGTTGCCACCCAAAATGCTTCTCATAGGTTTTGGTGTTTTTTTGGGTTCAACTCAGCAAATTTACCCCCTCCAAACATGATGAATTGTGTTTTCTACCAAACAGTTCTACCCTTTTATTTTTTCTGACCACATGACAATTTTCCCCAAAAACTCCTCTGGATCCCCCAAATGCACATAAAAAATAAAATTTAAAAAAGGGGAATTTATGCCTTTCATTTTCCATAACCGGAAAACCCGGGTTTTTTTGGGTTTTTTGAATGGTCCCCGCGACTTTTGGACAGAGATTCCAGCCAAAAGGTATAGGGGAAAACTACCCTGGGAAATGACCAGGGGTCTCTAACTGCAATTAAGGGGTTTAGCCACAGCCTTTCTTTGTGTTTTCTTATATTGCTTCAGTCGAATCCGTCCCATCAAGGGGTACACCAGCCAAAAAATTTAACGCTGATTTTAAAGGGATCCCACTAAAAACTATAATGCAGAGGGGGAATTGGGTTTTTTTTTGCTTTAAAACTAAAATGAAACATTGGGGTTTTCCCCCGAAATAAGAAAATTTAAAATGGAAGAGAATTAAAAAATTTCCAACTTTTGGACGGATGATTCAACCTAAAGAAAAGGAGATTTTAAAAAGTCAAATAAAAAAACCGGAAAAGGGTCCAAAACAAAAAATAATTTTATGGGGGACAAAATACACTTAAAATGATCGGGAAAAAGAACATCATATTTTTAGAGGCCCTTTTAACAAAAAAAATCCCACTTTTGTATATACACAAGTTTTTTATTTAAAAGGTGAACCAGGTTCTGAAGATTTTTCCTTTTAATATTAAAATTTGATTATAAAAATTTTGAAAACAACAAATTAGAAAAAATAAAAAACAAACAAGACTCTTAAATCCCGGTTCTTTTTATCAAATCTTGTCACATAACTCCAAAAATTGGGAATCTCGCAAAGAACAAAGAGTGATTTTTTGATCACAAATTTTTACATTTTGCCATAGGCAAATTTAAACCATCATTCTCTATCTTTAAACACTAAAACGTAACTTTATTAATCTAACCTTAAACCCTATAACACCATTTAAAAAAACCCGATCCAACCTCATCATTTAAACCCTTTTTGCGAAAGAGGGGAAAAACTCCCTTTTTATTTTCAAGTCGGGGAACCCCACCTACAAACAGGGGGGGGCCCATACTATACAAAACTTATTCCAGTAAAGGGGGCCCAACCAACAAAATTTGGCAGGGCCCCTAATCCAAAACACAAACAAATAAGGCCCCCTTGTGACACCGCTGCCCAGGGACACTTGAAAAAGGGGAGAGATAACAATTTTAAAAAACCAAATTCGACCTCACCACATGTTTTCGCCACAACCTTTTCTTTGGGCAAGGCTTTAGGATCCAATCAAAAGTGGTCGAGCCACTTCCCTTTTTTACTGTAGGTAAACACCCCTTCAGGTCTCACCAATTAGCCTCAGAAATCCCATAAAACCCACCCCCTCCGCACCACACCAAACATATCCTGCTGAAACTGCCACCAGCCCCCTCATAGCCAAAAACCTTTAGTCAAATTCGCCATCTCCATAACGGGGGTGCGGGCCCCTTCTTACCGACTGGGCCCGTGCCAAAACCTACACCAAAAAGACACCTGACCCCTGACGTGAGGGCTTCCCTCTCACTTTTCTCATATTATTGCAACTGCGTGCCTCACCTAGAATGAACTAAGCAGACTAAGGTGTCACATTACACCAGCACACTGCCATCTTATCAATTCCCATAAGCCCCTTCTCTTCAATATCTAATATGCATATTCATGGGAATCTAAACTCCAGTGTACAATAGACCACTGTCATATTATCTTCCCATAAAGCACTTCTCCTATATATGTAATATGCATATTCATTCCAATAGAGCTGCAGGCCCCATTAAACTATATAGTATTGTCTCAAGACTATATTCATAAACCACTTCTCTTTTACATGTAATATTCATATTCATTTTAATAATGCTGTGGGCTCTATGGCTAGCCCTCCCTCCCTCCCACAGTTTGACCTCACAAGTTCCCCATTGAAGATTCTCTCCTACGGCTCACAGCTAGCCATTCAATCCACCACGTTACAATGGGAGCGTGCAAAAACATGGGAGCATGCAAGAACTCCAGTATCTTCAAATGCCATTGCATCTAGTTGCATCCGCTTCGCACTAAATCAGCGCCGCAAGCAGAAACAATAAATCTCTACATACATGAGTACATACATGAATAGTCCCTTGCAAAAGCAATATACATGCATCCCTAATTTGTTAAATAGAAACCGTGGCCTCACGTGATGAATATCTGTCATCATTACAGGACCCAGGGAAAATGAGGAAAAACGTAGAGGCAAAGGGGGGAGAGGAGAGGGGAAGGGGCGCGAGGGAGATGGAAGGGAGGGAAAAAAAAAAAAAAACATATATGAACTCTGATGCTTCCATAGTCATATATTCAACTGTGCTATATCCACTTGACCGTACTTAATCACATATATCATGTTTCTTCAAAAATTATTATATAGGGAATCAGCAAGATCAAATAAATGCCGAAAATGAAAAGCCTTCATTTAGGCCTTTAGGTTTCAATGTATTGAGTCTGTGTATCCATCTTGCCTCTTCCTTCCTTTCTTCCCCTAGCTTTCTCACACATATGCCCCAAAATTTCAGCACCTCTATTTCGCCATTATGTACTTCCAAAATGTGTCTTGCTAGGGGAGTGTCACCTCTAGTTTTAATAGTACTCAGATGTTTCGAGATCCGACGACGAAACTCCTGTATGGTTTTTCCCACATAGATCTTGGGGCTATGTGTACCTGCCCCAAGATCTATGTGGGAAAAACCATACAGGAGTTTCGTCGTCGGATCTCGAAACATCTGAGTACTATTAAAACTAGAGGTTCTTCAATACATCGGCAGCACCACCAGAAAGCTCAAGATCAGATTTTTGGAACATGTAAATGATATCACCAATCTATCAGATAGAAATAAATCTGGTCTCACACGACATTTCATACAGCAACATAATTCAGACTGCAGTATGCTTAAAATACGAGCAATTGAAAAAGTTTGTAGGCCATCAAGGGGAGGTGACATAGTGCGATTCCTGCGTAACAGGGAAGCGCACTGGATTATAGTGCTAAACACCACCACACCGCAGGGTCTCAATGTCAAAAGAGAATCTCTTTGTTATTATTAGGGGTTACTGTTGCATCCCTCTGACACATATATTTAAATCCAACTGCATTATTTCTGCTCGCATGTTGTGCTATCCACTTTTGTTTTTGTTTTTGTTGCTACTGCTTATCCATGTGTCGGCGCGCATGCGCAGCAAATTTTCCCTCTCCAGGTTACGCTTCATCCTTGCCAGTGCGCACCACCGGAAATACGTATTTTTACTTCCAGTACGCGACCTGGAGTATATGCTGCGGCATGCGTGCCCTCACCCAGCATAGCAGGTAATTTACATCTTTAATTATTATGTAATTGGTTTTGATCTTATATATACCATGATTTTAGATGCTTTCAGTAGTGCTATGACTAAGGGCGCACTCTAAGGCCTAGTTCACACGGCTTATTTGGGCACGGATTGGCGCCGTACTCCGCGCCGGATTTGCGCTTCAGTACGGCGCCAATCCGTCCCTGTCATTACGGTAATCCACAGCTCTCATAGAGAACAGTGGAATCCGTCGCTCCTCCCGCTCGGCAAATCCGCCGCGGGGGGAGAAAGTGACATGCACAGTATTTACGGCGCGGACGCGCCGTAAACAATGCATTGTCTATGGGGCCGGGAGCGGCGGCCCCGCCGTGCCGCCCGAAACGTTTCAGCATTAACCACCTCCACTTGCAGGGGGACCCCCGCTACCCATGTCTCTCACTCTAGCAGCTGTATACTTTGCTGATTTTATCTTTGTTATTCTTCAATAAACCTTGGATGTTTTATCTCCACTGGATCGTGCTGGACCTTTCACCATTTTTCTCCAGTATCTGTTGGTGTAGTGCATTGGCACGGGCAGTACGGTAAGAAGGGGCGCAAGCCTGTTATGGAGATGGTGAATTTGACTGAAGGTTTTTGGCTCATGAGAGCATGGTGGCAGTTTCAGCAGGATATGTTATGAGTGTGCGCGCGGAAGGGGGAGTGGGTTTTATGTGGATTCTCTGATGGCTAATTGGTGAGCACCTGAACGGGGTGTTTACCTAACATGATATAAAAGGAAGTCAGCTCAGACCACATGTGATCGGACCTCTAAGCCTTGATAAAGCCAGGTTAGCGGGCGAAACATGTCGGCGAGGTCAGATATGACGTTTTAAATGGAGATCTCTCCCTCTGTCTACAAGTGTACCTGCTGCAGAGGGTTTGTCACAAGGGGGCCTTATTTGTTCTGTGTCTATGAGATTAGGGACGACTGCCCAAGTAGTTGGCTTGGGATCCCTTACTGGAGCTAGTACTTTGCTATACATATAAGGCTCCCTGTTAGTAGGTGGGGTTCCACCAGACTTGATAATAGAAAGGGAGTTTTTTCCCTCTTTCAGAAGCAAAAAGGGTTAAATGATGAGGTTAGAGATCAGGTTTTTAAATGGTGTGTATAGAGGTTAAGAGTTAGATATAATAAAAGTTACGTTTTAGTGTTTAACAGATAGAGAACTGATAGAGTTTAAGTTTGCCTATGGCAAAATAGTAAATATAGTGTTTATCAAGATGACCCAGAGTTAAAAAGACTACAAGATAATATTAAAAGTAACATCAGTAAAATTTAAAATCTTATTATGGATACAAAAAAAACATAAGTATCAAAGAGATCTGGATGATTATGCGAATAATAAGGTCTATACATGGAAATCTGATTCTTACCATCGACAATCTAGATCTATTTTACGGGCACCTAGAAGACGTTTCAGGACACAAAAAGAAGTAAGTTTCTCAGATATAGAACACACGGAAGCAGTAACGTCAGAGTCTGATTATACTTCGGTTGAAAGGTAAGTTACAAGGGCCAATCAGAACAGAAAACAACAACAGAGAGAAGAGGAAGGATCTGCAGATAAATTCACAAAAAACGGGAAAGATATAAACACAAAATCAAGATATAGGACAAGGGAGAAAGAAATAACAGACCTCTCTAATGTAAATGATAGTAATGTGATCTGTTTGACACCTATTGTATTATCAGAAGCGCAACAATCAGTACTAAACAAAGGAGCTAATTTATAAGCTCGCTAACGGTTAAAAAATATTTTAAAGAACATAGTACAGAATTGGAAAATGAAGATAGACAAAAGGTAGAACAAATTGGAACAGATAAGCATGTTATGGAATTATGTAATGAGTATGACACTATGTTATTTAAGGAACAGCAGACTTTAATGATTTTAAAAAATGTAGATAATAAGGATACTGAACAAAAAATATACAAAGAAGACAGAGTTAGCATACAGCAATCCTACTTTTTACCCAATAAAAGCACGGGTAAATGCCACGGAAGCTTTCCAGGCAACAATGGAACGAGATTTGAAAGAGTTATCTGAAAAAAATCATTCTCATAATCAATGAAGAAAAAAGTCTAATATTAATCATAAGGAAAGATTAGCCCTAAAAGAATTAAAAAGTAACAAAAACCTTGTAATTAAGAAAGCAGACAAGAGGGGCTCGACTGTTATACTAGATGCGTCATTTTATAACATGCTGTGTAGGGATCTATTAAGTGATATGCATACCTACCGAAAACTTAGAGAAGATTACACAACTAGTTTCCAAAAAACCTTACAAAATTACTAGATGAGGGGGTAAAATTGGGGGCTCTAAATGATAAACAAAGAAAGTTTTTGGAAATGGAGAAAGCGCAAATTCCCATTTTTCATGGAGTCCCTAAATTACATACAAACAAATTCCCGCCAGGTCTACAACCAATAGTATCAAATATTAAAAGTTTTACAGAACGATTGAGTAATTATGTTGATCAATACTTACAACCGCTTGTTCAGACTGCCCCGGGTTATTTAAAAGACAAAAAAATGATAATAAAGATTTTTCAGGATTTCACTTGGTCTTCTAACTATACATGGCTGAGTCTAGATGTGGAGAGCTTGTACTCCAATATACCCCAAGATCTAGTATTACCAGCCATAGAATACCATCTAAATAATTTTAGCCAATATGATGAAGGCTTGAAACTGTTTCTGCTAGAAAGTATAGAATTTTTATTAAAACATAATTATTTCAAATTTGATGACAGTTTCTATATTCAATTAATGGGAGTACCAATGGGAGCTACCTCATCACCTTCTATAGCCAACTTATACATGTCATGGTGGAAACAACACGTAATATTTGATATAGGCAATCCTTTTAGTCACTGTATACTCTGGTATGGGCGCTACATCGATGACCTCTTAGTGGTTTGGGGTCACGATGTGGCGTACATTCCAGAGTTTGTGAATTATCTCAATTCTAATCAATGCAATCTAAGATTTACATACATGTATAGTAAAGAAGATATACTTTTGAAAGGAGACCAGGTGGAATCCAAAGTTGTTACTGCTCTTTACCGCAAACCTGTCAGTGGGAACACTGTACTTAGGGCAGACAGCAGTCATTCAAGATACAATGCTCTAAGGACAGTGAATATGAAAAAGAAAAAGAGCACATTATTACGAGATTAAAAACAAGGGGATACAAAGATTTACAAATAAAAAACGCATTGAAAAAAATGGAAAATAAAACACAAAGGAATTATCTATGTGAAAAACAGGGACTAGAGATGGGCGAATTGATTCTAACGAAGTGGAATTCGTTTAGAATTTCAGGAAAGCTTTGATTCTGAACGAAGTCAAAGTTTGGGGTGATTCGCGGGAACGAAGCGTGTTTTTAATTGATAAAATGGCCGCAAACACATGGCGTTACATGGGGCAAAGAAGTCTGGGAGGAAGAAAGGAGGACCCTCAATGACACGTGCAGAGATGAAGCCAGTCAGAGACCGGCGGGATTCTGTGACGTCACCGCACTATATAAGTCCAGATGCGACGCTGGCAGCTCACACTCCTCTCTCTTTGCCATGCTGTAGCTGCTGCAGTAGCTCTAGCTGAGATCTCACACAAAAGAAATAACTTTTATACAGTGATTTTTGGGGGGTGTCACAGCTTTTCTCAGAGACTGCTTCTCTTCCGTTCTAATTTTGATTTTGTGGGTTATTGGAATTGAAGTCCAGTGTGCGTCCAATTCAGCTGCATATACATTTTAATGTTATCTGGTCAGTCTGAAGCACATTGAATATCCAAGGGTTATCTAAGCCTGTTTTTGCTGTTGTATTCAGTTAAAGAAACAGCGTTTTAACACGCCACATACCAGTTAATTTTTGGCTGCTCATTTCTTTTGTGTGTGTTTGTGCTATTGTAGTCAGTAAAAGAAACTGTGTTTTTCAACGCCAAAGAAGAAATTTTTCCTGTAGCATATTTTATGCAAAGGTTAATTAAGTGTGTTTGTGCTATTGTAGTCAGTAAAATAAACGGTGTTTCTCAACGCCAAAGACAAAATTTTTCCTGGTGATTTCTGTAGCATAATTTATATCCAAAGGTTAATTAAGCGAGTTTCTGCTTTTGTAGTCAGTAAAATAAGCAGCGTGTTAACACGCCACATACCAGTTAATTTTTTGCTGCTCATTTCTTTTGTGCAATTCATATCCAAGCGTTACCCAAGCCTGTTAGTGGGATAATTTGGAGTCAAATACAGGGTGTGTATTTATCAAATTAAACAGAGTCTGTGCATTTTTGACTCAGACAGAGAGGTGGCAGGCTCTTCACATGCGAGTGGCAGTGGCACAAACATTTCTGGAGCATGCACAGGTCGCAGTGCAGTAAGGGGACGTCGCAGCAGGGGTCACTCGGTGAGGCCAAAACTTTCCGGTGTCATCCAGCGGCCGTGTGTTGACCAGCAACCCAAGGGTTCTTGATTGGTTGACTAGGTCATCCACTTCCTCCCAGATGACATCTGACAACCCCAGCCAAGAGTCGGTGGGAACGTCAGACACAACCCTTAGTTCAAGATCCGCTGGACTACTGGGTAGCCAAACTTGATGTGTGGCCGCAACTTGCCGAGTTTGCAGTGGAGAAGCTGTCCTGCCCGGCCAGTAGTGTGGCATCAGATCAGGTGTTCAGTGTGGCGGGGGCCATCGTTACCCCAAGGGGAACCCGCTTGTCCACCGGAAATGTGGAACGACTGACCATTGTCAAGATGAATCAGGCGTGGATCAGCCAGGATTTCCACACACCAATGCCTTAGGTGTCAGATTAGATCAGCCATGACGCCTCACCAAGTCTGGATTCAAACTACCTGCCTCAGCCACTATTCTGATGCCACCACCCGCCTGATGCCACACATATGCTGCCAGTTTCTCCATTTGCCTACCACCATCTTTACCAGGGACTGGTATTGCCACCCACTTCCACACTCTGTCATTGTGCCACTCTATGACCTCTTGCTTCTGTTGCTGTTGCTGGTGCCATGACCTCCACACTGTGTCATTGTGCCACTCTTTGACCTCATGCTGCTGCTGATGCTGCTGCCGTGACCTCCACACTGTGTAATTGTGCCACTCTCTGACCTCATGCTGTTGCTCCTGCCGTCACCTCCACACTCTGTCATTGTGCCACTCTGTGGCCTACTCCTGTTTTTGCCACCTCCAGAATTTGTCATTGTGCCACTGTCTGACCTCATGCTCCTGCTGTGGCTGCTGCCGTTACCTACACAGTGTGTCATTGTGCCACTCTATGTCCTCTTGCTGCTGTTGCTGGTGCCATGACCTCCACACTGTGTCATTGTGCCACTCTATGACCTCATGCTGCTGCTGATGCTGCTGCCGTGACCTCCACACTGTGTCATTGTGCCACTCTCTGACCTCATTCTGTTGCTCCTGCCGTCACCTCCACACTCTGTCATTGTGCCACTCTGTGGCCTACTCCTGCTTTTGCCACCTCTAGAATTTGTCATTGTGCCACTCTCTCACCTCATGCTGCTGCTGCTGTTGATGACGTCATCTCCACACTCTGTCGTTGTGCCACTCTGTGGGCTCCTGATGTTGCTTCCACCTCTAGAATTTGTCATTGTGCCACTCTGTGGCCTACTTATGCTGTTGCCAAGTGACCGCTGTCTCACTGGAACACCCTGTGGCTTCCTAATGCTGTTTCCACCCTCACTACTCTATGACGTTGCTACAATGTTTGGTTTTCCCCTTCTTTTCAAATGTCAGAAGGAATGAGAAGGATCAGGATTGTCTAGCCAAAAGCAGGAGTGGATACAGAACACAGAAGACATGTTTTGGATCAACTCCTGTTTGTTTTTGGCCTTAGCAATACTGATGGATTATTGACCCATTGAAAGCGGACACTGACGGATGAAAGGAAGGGCAAAATGATCAGAGACGTCAACACAAAATTACTGCCGACACCGTCTCCACTCATTCGGGGGCCTCTACATGTATCAGCGTTTAACAGAACAGGGTTCCGTCATATTCTATGACGGTTTAAGGCTCTGGCTTAATGGAGTGACCCCTGCTGTGATGTCCCCTTACTGTGCTGCGATCTGTGGCGGCTCGGGTAATCTACTACTGTGTTCTTTGACGCTATCGTAGGATCTTAGCCCTCAGCTTGTTTTTTTCCAGCTGGCGCTGCCTTGACTTTATCAGGATGCATTCCCGCTTCAGTTTTTTGGTCAGTTTTGCCCCTGTAAGTGCCCAGGGAATTTTAGAGTGAAGCAATTCTAAGAGCGGCGGCAGTCATGTGCGTGTCATACTAAAACACAGCATTGTATGAAGACCAAACCAAGCTCCCTCTGCATATTTAAGCATGGCACAATGTTCTACAGCACCCTACAGGCTCTCTGCAGCCTAGAAATAGCTGTTTTTTAACGCGATTCGTCCTGAAGTAATTCGGGACGAAACAGATTTTGTCGGAAAATTCGGCAAAGTCGGCAAACCGAATTTTTAAGAAATTCGCCCATCTCTAACAGGGACACATAAAAATGAAAAGAAAAAAAGCTAATTTAAAGGAGAATTCACTGATATTTTCTACACCATATAATGCAAGTTTTGAAACAATAAAGATGATTTTCTATAGAAACATCAATATTTTAAGACAGGATCCCCTATTGGCAAAAATTGTGGACAAAGGAATTGTTTGTGTCCCCAAAAGAAATAAAACTATTGGGAATGAAATTTCACCCAGCAATTTCTCGAGTCAACAATACAAAAAGATTTGGATATCACAAAAGGGATTTTCCCATGCGGAGGACGCAGATGCAATATATGCAAATATGTAAGTAAAAGAAATACATTTAAAAGTAATTCAAAAGATTAAAAAGAATACAGTATACAAAAATTCATTAATTGTGATTCAGATCACATCATATATGGCATACACTGTAACTAATGCGATAAATTATATGTAGGATGTAGTATCCGGAAATTTAAAACGCCAATAGCGGATCGCCTAAACAGTATCAAAAAGGGACAAGTCACCTACTCAGGAGCAGCCAAACATTTTATAGAGGTGCATGCAAGAGACATACGAAGTCTGTCCTGCTTTGGTATAGAAAAGGTTGAACGTACAGTCAGGGTAGGAGACTGGCAAAGGAAAGTACGCTTACGGGAGGCATACTGGATCTAGCAGCTGCAAACCAGAATGCCAGTGGGTTTGAACCTCCGTAATGATCTGGCATATATTTACTAAGTGAAAAGTCTTTAAGATGTAACAATAATACAGGAATACAATGACAATATTCTTATGGCGTTGTAGTAATATATATTGATTTTATAAATATTAAAAGTTTTTATATATATTAACTGAATGGGTTAAGGGATATGATGTTGGGACCAACTTGAAAGGCATTTCCGTACTTAACTTGGACAGTTAGATTTGAGATTTAAGCTGTGAACAAGGGCGAGAGTTTGCGCCCAAATCGTGTCAGCTTATTACTGCCATTTTATACCCTCTGCACATGGATAATTAATAAAGGAATTATGCTTCACATTTTCCATATACCGGAATCCACGTTTTTTTGCTTATGTCTAGGGTGATGAGGGAGCTATGTAAGATCCTGAAAGTTAAACCATTGCGCACCTCAGTATATCACCCTCAAACAGACGAGTTGGTGGAGAGTTTTAACAAAACCTTAAAGGCCATGCTATGAACGGAGGTAGAGAGGGATGGTTGGGACTGTTTTTGCCGTATCTGTTGTTCTCTATCAGGGAAGTCCCCCAAGCCTTCATCGGGTTCTCCACCTTTCAGCTTTTATATGATGGGCACCCCAGGGGCTTACTTGATATAGCAAAGGAGACCTAGGAGAGTGAAACCACTCCCTATAAAATGTGATCGAACATGTGGCCCAGATACAAGAAAGGATGTCTAATGTGATGTCCTTACTAAAAGAGCATCTTCTGCAGTCACCATAGGAACAGTCCAGGGTGTAAAATAGGTCCGCCAGACTCGGGGAGTTCAGACCAGGGGATTGGGTACTTGTGCTGGTGCCAAAGGTAGAAAGCAAGTTTCTAGCGAAGTGAAGTGGTTGAGAAGGTGGATGATGTCAATTACCACATACACCAACCCGGAAAGATGATGCCCTATCCGATCTACCATGTGAATCTTCTAAAACCCTGGAAGGATAGAGACCCTCCTGCAACCCCCTATTCGGTGACCCAACCAGAGCTTAATATTAAAGCGGTTAAAATTTTCTAAATCCTGTCACCTTCCCAGAAGCAACAATGTACGGAAATGCTGCAACGCAATAAGAATTTGTTTTCATAGTTGCCAGGTCTTATAATGGGTAAAGCATGAGATTCTCACTAAACCACACATTCTAGTAAATTTTAACCCTTACAGGATAACTTAGCCTACTGGTAAACAGTGGCCAGTGTACTGAAGAGGATGGTACACTTGGGAGTAATAGAGGAGTCGAAGAGTGTGTGGTGCAGCCGGATAATGTTGGTACGACAACCAAACATGGAATGGCTTTGTAATGACTATCGCAGCTCACCAAAGTATTTAAGTTTGATGCGTACCCCATGCCCTGGCTAGATTACTGAGCTTAGAGGTTAGGGCTGGCCCAGGACATCCCCACCTTGGACCTTACAAAGGGTTACTGGCAAATCCCATTGTCCAGGGCAGCCAGGGAAAAGACTGCTTTCTCCACACCATAGGGATCATAGCAGTATGTATGGATACCTTTTGGTTTGCAGGGAGCACCTGCCACTTTCCAAAGCACCATGGACCATGTATTGTCTTCACAAAGGAAGTATGGAGCCGCTATCTGTATGACATAGTTATCTATAGCTGAGACTGGGAGAGTCATCTGCATAAGATCCAAGCAGTGCTGGATGCGTTAAAAGAGACTGGTTTGACGGTAAACTCAAACAAGTGTGCAATGGGGATGGAAAAAGCCAGAAGGGGGTATGTAGAAGGGCCAAAGATGGACGGAAGGTATGTATCACCGACGTGGCTGGCCTCTGTGATATAAGAACATCTATTTGCGGTGCCAGTGACAACTTTGGTTGCTGAGCAGTTATTTCTGCTGTAGTTCAGGTTTTTTATGGAGAGAAAAAAAAACAAACACACCCCCAGAAATAGATAAAGGACTGGGAATCCTAACAATAACGTCTGCCAGTGTTTTCATAATCATTGAAAACAAAAACCACCCAGAAGAAAATACGTGTCAAGTATTTACTTCTTGGGGGTTTTTGTTTTTTATGGAGAGGCCAGAGAGCCTGGGTGGGGAAGGTCGCTCCAATACTCCCAGCCTGGGGTTTACCAGCCAGATAAAAGGCAGCTGATTCAGAAGTACAGGGTATGGGGTGTTTTTGGACCTGAAACCAGAAGCTGTTTACTGCCTGAGCTGTGAGGCTCAGTAGACTTTTGGACTATATTTATGTTTGTGTATATATATATATATATATATATATATATATATATATATATATATACACACACACACATATCATTTCTGTCCTCTAAAAATTGGAATACATTTAATCAAAAAAGTCCCGTTGTATTCCAAACTGGTAGCAATAAAAAGTACACTTCAGCCCACAAAAAATGTATTGGTTGCAGAAAATGTCGCAGTCGCGCAAATTTCAAAAATAGAAGATGTTTGGAATTTTTTTTAAGGAACCAAAACATAATGAAAACCATACATGTTCGGTAGTGCCAGATTCGCATCAACCTCCAGATAACACAATTGTTACCGAAGATTGAACGTCGAAAAAGCAAAAGACGATGAATGACACCATTAGTGCACCCGCAAAATAAAGGCCCTCATGTGTCTATGTAGATGAAAAAATTAAAAACATTATGGCTCTGGGAACGTGGGGAGGGAAAAATGAACGTGAAAAAAAAATATGCCTCAGCTTTAAGGGGTTAATACTTCGTACAAAATCCTTTGTTGGTGATAACAGCTTCAAGACGCCACCTGCATTGCTCAGGTGGGATTTTGCCTCATTCTTCCACACTCTTCAAATCCTGAAGGTTCTGTGGGCTCCTTCTATGAAGAGGAGATTTAGGGCCACATGTATGAACCTGTTTAGGTCTAAAACTCACTTTTTTGCCCATAGGTTACTAGTGCGTTTTAGACCTAAACAGTTTTCATACATGTGGCCCTTAGTTCCTTCCATAGATTTTCTATTGGATTCAGCTCAAATGATTGGCTGGGCCATTCTAGCAGTTTTATTTTATTTCTCTGAAACCAGTAGTTTCCTTAGCTGTCTGTTTGGGATCATTATCTTGTCAACATGTCTGAGGGGAACTAATCTAGTTGAAGTAAATTCTTCTGGTGCCAGTAAGATTATACTGGTTCACACCATGTTTTTTGCATACTGTTGAAAGGTACTGTGTGTTAAAACAGGATGGAACAAGATGCTAAATGTTTGCAGGCAATATTTTGCCCTGGTAAAGAGCAAGATTTAAATAGATTCTGTTTCTCTACATTAAAATCAGACACAGAATGCAGCAGCATAGGTGTAACCAGATATCTGCAACTGACATACCTAGAAGAAATAACAAATATGCCTGTCAATATTAAGACAGATTTGTCACAAAATTCTATTCAGAGCCGGATTGGGAATAAAAAGCAGCCCTGGCACAAAGCCCCCACCAGCCCACATACAATATCTGCTTAAAAATTTTCCCACCCCTCCCTCAGTATGTGGGTTAGTATATAGACCTCTCAAAGCAGGTGGATATATAGGTACTTTCAGAATATAGTTAAATAGGCCCCATCAGTAAATTCACAGATTCATTCAGTAGCTAAAGAGGTATATAATCCTCAATTAGGTAGCCCCTCAGTGGGTATATAGGCCCCCTCAGAAGATAAATAAGTATAAAGGCCCCACAGTAGGTAGGGAGGTATATAGTCCCTCCTTAGGTATCTATGTAGACCCTCTCAGTAGGTAGGTAAGTATATAGAGTCCCCTCATAAGGTACGTATATATGGCCCCCCACAGTTAATAGGTGTATAGATAGGTAGGTAGGTAAACAGGGCCTTCCCCCATTAATTTGGTAGCTAGACAGGGCCTTCCCCCAGTAATTAGCCAGGTATATAGGACTTCCCCTAGTAACTAGCCAGGTAGCTAGGGCTACCCTCAGTAATTAGCCAGGTAGATAGGGCTGTCCCCAGTAATTAGCCAAGTAGCTAGGGCCGCCCCCAGTAATTAGCCAGGTAGGGCTGCCACCAGTAATTAGCCAGGTAGGGCCACTCCCAGTAATTAGCCAGGTATGACTGCCTCCAGTAATTAGACAGTTAAGGCTGCCCCTAGTAATTAGCCAGGTATGACTGCCTCCAGTAATTAGCCAGGTAAGGCTGCCCCTAGTAATTAGCCAGGTAGGGCTGCCCCCAGTAATTAGCCAGGTAGGGCCTCCCCCAGTAATTAGCCAGGTAGGGCCTCCCCCAGTAATTATCCCCAGTCATTAGCCAGGTAGGGCCTCTCCCAGTAATTAGCCCCCAGTCATTAGCCAGATAGGGCCAGTCCCAGTAATTAGCCCTCAGTCATTAGCCAGGTAGGGCCAGTCCCAATAATTATTCCCCAGTCATTAGCCAGGTAGCGCCAGTCCCATTAATTAACCCCCAGTGATTAGCCAGGTAGGGCCAGTCCCAGTAATTATATCCCAGTCATTAGCCAGGTAGGGTCAAGAAGCCCATTTTAAAAAAAAATACTCACCTGTTGTCTTTCTTTCCTTCCTCTTCTCTTGGTCTGGAGCAGGCGGCGCTTACAGCCCAGTACGGGCTGCATTGTGGCCTCCAGAGGGCTGAACGGCCAGGATTAGAAGATCATGGCTGTTCTGCCTGAGGTGCAGGTAGCGGCCATGATCTCTGCATGGCTGGGTCTGTGACCCAGCCATGTGGCGAGGGTGGCCTACCGGCCGCCTGGCACAGGGGTCTAGTCACATATGTGACCACTGCAGCCCCTGTAGCTGCGCCACCGATACTCAGGGCCCACCGAGGGGAAGCACCAGCCCCTCTGGCAGACGCTCTGAGCCGATGCGGGGGCCCTATTCCCTGGCCTGGTTCTATTGTTTAGTTCTTACGGCAGCTGTATTGGCAGCCATATTTATCGTTTCCCAGATTTCCAAGTGAAAATTATGAGATGGAAATGGTTTACTTTCAATTTGTTTCTAATGCCATGAAACCGTGTATGTAACCAAAAAAACAAAACAATTAAAAAGCTGTTTTTGCTCGCAATGCTATAAACAGAGCCTTACAATTAATATCATAGACAGACATTTCTGTGTACACTGTGTACTCTGACCATCTGGAAATGATGTTATCTATTTCTACGACAACATGAAATATTTACATTAGTAAGTAACTGTAACAGGTGAATGGGTAAAGCAGGTAGTGGACCCACTGGACCACTGCCAGGTTTGCTCTGAGGGGTGTAACTAAGTGGCTATCGGGCATCTTCACAGAGCCTTTGATGGTAAGTATGGCTATCCTGACAGCTGTCATGTGCAACCTCAAAGCAGTCCACTGCAGTGGCAGCTGACCAAACAGGTCAGAAGTGCCAAAGCTAGGCACCAACAGGAATACGAACAATGATACCACAGACTAGTTGTAGAGATGGGAGGGTACAGAACAGGCAAAGTCAGTGTTACAAATGGCGGCGCAGCCCACAAGCCAGGCTGCGGGCGCATTCATAGCTCGGTACAGGCCCCGGTGCCGGGGGCGTGTGGCGCCGCGGTCCGCATATCGGGCCGCGGGCGCACTCATTCCCCGAGCTGCATATACTCCCCCAGCCAAGCTCCTGCCCATCAGCATCCTCCTGCCGGCCAGTGCGCGCGCCCCGACTCGCTCAGATTTAAAGGGCCAGCGCGCCGGTAATTAGTGATTGCCAGCCGCTGACCCTATATCAAGGCTCCACCTCCAATGTGACCTTGCCGGATCTTTAGTGCCTTGTGCCTTTCGAAAAAGCGTTCCCTAAGTCTTGTCTATAACTTGTGTACCGAACCTCTTGCCTCTGTTCTTCGACCACCAACCTTTGCCGCCCATCCCCAACTACGGCCTAGCCTGATGCTTCACCATGCTTCACCTCGGCTGCCACCGCAAGCAAGTCATGTCAGGGGTAGCGACCTGCTAGACTCCCGCCGCAGCAAGTCCATTCCGCTTTGCGGCGGGCTCTGGTGAATACCGGGACCTACTTAGATTCCGCTCCCTGGCGTGGCTTATACCATCGCTTGCGGTGGTCCAGTGGTTCCACTACCAGCTCATCCATTACAGTCAGAACTAAACAAATGTGGGATGGTGGAACAGCCTCATTGTGTGTACTCAGTAAAATCATATGTGTAATTGGTGATTACAAATTAGCCTGTTGCATTCTGCTGTTTGGCCAAAAGATGCCACTGTTTTCAGAATTTAATTTATGCTTAATAAAGACTGAGAAATGACGTGTGACAGAGAGACACGAGGGAGCAGCAGCCATCTTAGAGAAATGGAGTGAGGGATTGAGAGCTCAGGCAGAGGACAAACTCTGAGAGCAGTTCTGCTCAGCTCTCATGATTCCATGAACTGTGATCTGCTCCTGAGAGAGAAGAGTTCGGCTGGCTGCATTGATGCTGTTAGCAATGAAAGCACTGTGACGGATCGGACACGTTGTGGGATCCAGGGACAGAGAGGAGTGACTACATCTCGGATATCGACTCCAACAGAAGGGACCCTCATCTCACACCAACGAATTGAGAACTATTTGCATGCCTGTGGTTATCCTAGTTAGGGTAGATTTGGTGTCAGGCCATAGGTGTCCATTCAAGAACAATTCCAAATTCGGAACATTAGAGAGTGCTTGTCATAGTACTGTTACTCTTGCAACCAGTTCGCATGTATTAATTCGTATGTTTTATATACAGTATATATCTTCTGGGAATAGCGGGTAGAGCTAAATAGGTTGTAATCTGCTGTGCTACACCGCGAGTGCGCCTTTGAACTGCACCACACACAATTGTTTCTGTCTTGTAAGGTATTAAAAGGTAAAGGGCATTCGGGCTTTCCGAACCCCGTGGGTAGGTAAATATATCATGTATCCGAAGAATACACTCCCGGCGGCACACTTTGTAGTACATGGGCCTTAGTCACAACTTTGTACATGAGTGTTTGGGGAATTTGTTGAACATACTTTTCCATCATCTGTAAACAATACTTTTGGTTGAACTGGTGCTGGGGTCGTTTTCCTCGTTCGTGACTTCGTAGTATTCCGGGAAGCCTACCTCGGTACTCGGCTTACAACTTGGCATAACAGGCATGTTATGGACTGGGAAATATACTCTATCAACTTGGGCCTTTCTTATTGATTACTACCGGATTTTTTTAACCCGTTGTGAGACCTCAGCTCCCATTGTATGCCTCCTCCTAATGTGTCCTATAATGTCTGTGTCTGTTGTCTATATTTAAATGGGTTTTACTGTTCTTTTTCAGTGTATTTTTCATTTATTTTATGACCGTACTTACCATCCCTTGGTTCTGCCAGTGCTTGACGATAGGGTATTTGAGAAAGTGGTAAATATCCGTTGAGTTGATTCCTCAAGAGACTTTGGATGGAAGGTCCAAATGTGGGCCTTGTGGGAATTGCAAAGATACCATTCTTTATCATTGAGGTTTAAGACTCTGGGATATTTAGGAATGATGATAGTTCTAGTTGGGTAGGTTTTTCATGAGAATGAAAGGCTGCAATTACTATTGTCAATAACTCTTGTACCTTTGGTTAACCATTTTTTCACTGTTTTCTTGGATGTTCTTTGTATGTTCATTAAAAAAAATTTTTTAAATACAGTTAAACAAAAAAGACAGACAGTGCTGGTACTGCCCGAGTCTGAGAGGGACACGCTGGGGAAAGTATTCTCCCTGCTGGAAGGAGCCCAAGGGTGGCGTACCAAGGTAGTGCACGGTGAAGCTGCTTCTTCAACCGGCCGCAAAGAGAGGACGAGACCCTCGTGCAGTACTCTAATGCCCTACAGGAAAGAAATGAAATAAGGGGGCGAGACCCAGTGGCCATGGGGGTTTTCTGGGAAGTGGATAAGCTACTAAGAGACTAGTGCATTGTGGGATTGTACAATAAATCCTTACATGACAAATTGCAAGAGATGACCCGAATGACGGCTGACCTGACGTTTTATAGTGTTTACTTAGCCGCCGTAGAGAGAGAAGAAGAACCAATGTCCGTAACTGTAAAGGCTGTAAGTAATGCCCAAGCAAGCAGAGGACCGGGAGACTCATACGGCGACATGTATGATCGGGAGTTGCGCCTGTTTTTTGGCGAAAACTGCGGCTCACCGATCAGAATCCCCTGTCGGATGCAGGGATGCGATGTTAGGCGCAACCTTTGCCACTTTCGGCTGCGCTTAACATGAAGAGGCGTGCAATGCGGCACTTTCGAATATTCCGAGGCATGCATGATTATGGGTCAGCAAAGTGAGGCGCATTGCAGCTCCGACAGGCAGACCTAGTTGATTGTGATCTAAATGATCCGGAGGAGGCGAAGTGAAGCAAGAACGTAAAATTAGAGGAAAAATATATAAGATCGCAAAAGAAATAAATCTCAGCTCCGTGAGGCATGGAGTTGATTTTCCAAAAATCGTTTTTATTAGGTGTAAAACATTCTTTTGAAAAAGAGCTAAAACCTCTAAAAAAAATACATAAATAAAATCACTAACAACGCGTTAGTCGCCCGTCACTGGCGCTACCCTCAGGGAAATTTCGATATAGAAAAACTGCCGGAAATACAGTAATTCAAATTCTGTAAGCTCTTCTCATTGGTCGGCATAAAACCCGCCATCAGAATAGGAGCGAGAGTGAACCCTTATAACCTATGGAGTAGTATTGACCAATCAAATGAAAAGGCGGGACAGTTAAAAATACATTTAAAAAAATGCAGAAAAGAGCTGATTGTTGAACTAGCGGGGCCTTGCTATCCCGGCCAATCAGAGGTGAGCTACTTTTGTCCCATTGTAGTCTATGGAGAGATCGGGGCACTGAAATCTCAGCTCCGTGCGGCATGGGTATTAGTAAATAAATTGTTTTTATTAAGTGTAAAAACATTCTCTTAAAAGAGCTCAAAACCTTCTATAAAACATACATAAAAAAATCACTAACAAGCGTTAGTCGCCATCAACCGGCGCTACATCAGGAATTGCGATATAAAAAATTGGGGGGAAATACAGTCATTCAAATTCGTAAAGCGCTTCTCTTTTGGGTCGGCATAAACCCAGCCAATAGAATAGGAGCGACAGTGAACCATTAAAACCCTATGGAGTACTATTGACCAATCAATGAAAGGCGGACAGTTCAAAATACAGTAAAAAAGACAGAAAAGAGCTGATTGGTTGACTGCGGGGCTTGGCTATCCCGGCCAATCAAACACGAGCTACTTTGTCCCATTGTAGTCTATGGAGAGATCGGGGCACTGAAATCTCAGCTCCATGCGGCATGGAGTTTTTAGTAAATAAAAAGTTTTTTTTTAAAGTGTAAAACTTTCTCTGAAAAGAGCTCAAACCTTCTATAAAAAACATAAATAAAATCACTAAAAAACCTTAGTCACCGTCACCGGCGTTACATTAGGAATTGCGATATAGAAAATTGCCGGAAATCAGTAATCAAATTCTGTAAGCGCTTCTCATTGGTCGGCATAAACCAGCCAATCAGAATAGGAGCAATAGGAGAGATCGGGGCAATGAAATCTCGGCTCTCAGCTCCTTGAGGCATTGAGTATGATAACAAAAATCATTTTTATTAGGTGTAAAATATTTTCTGAAAAAAGAGCTAAAACCTTCTAAAAACATACATCAATCAAATCACTAACAACGCGTTTTTTCCTGGCCCCCTACACGGGAAATTGGGATATTAAAAAATTTGGGGGGAAATACAGTAATTAAAAATTTCTTTTAAGCTTTTCCCTCTTTGGGCCCGGAAAAAACCCAAACCAATCAAAATAGGAGCGACAGTAAAACCATTTTTCCCTTTAGGGAAAGAAGTATTGACCAATAAATGAAAATGGGGGACGGGTTCAAAAAAAACAGAAAAAAAAAAGGAGAAAAAAGAGCAGTTTGGTTAAATTTCATGAGTTCAAAATTTTTTTCCCTTTAAATTTCGTTAAAAACCCCATAATATTGATCTTTTGGCAAACCCGAAAATAAAGAAAAAAAAAATGAAAAAAATTGAATTCTATTTTTTTGGGTTTATTTGGGTTTCCCCCCAAAATTTTTGGGTTCATTTTTATAACATCAGCACAACTTAATCATGGGACAACCTCACTCTATAAAGATAAGAAAGCTCAAACCCGCGGGATTGGTAAGCGGGACGAGCCCTTTTCCCCCCAACCAATCACAGTCCCAAGAATTTTTCCCCATGGACGGGTTTAATTTAACTTTTAAAGGGGCCCCCTTCTATCACCCCCCCTTCTTGTTTCCACTCAAAAATAAACGACTCCCCTAGGGATTGGTGGATTCAATCTGCTGCCGGGGGCTAAACCCCAAATCATCTTTTTTTCCTTTTTTTTACTGTATTTTGAACGGGCGCCCTATTCTGATTGGAGGGTTTTTCCCCAACCAATGAAAAGAGCTTAAAAGAATTTGAAGTCTGTTTTTCCCGGCAGTTTTAAATACCCCAAAATTTCCCTGTTTGTAGGGGCCGGCGCGCGGCGACAAAAAAAAGGGTTTTTGTTAGTGATTTGTTGGGGGTTTTTTTTATAGAAGGTTTTAGCTCTTTTTCAAATAATATTTACCCCAAAATAAAAACTTTTTTTTTAAAATTCATACCCCAATGCCTCACGGGAGTGGAGACCCAAGACTTCAGTGCCCCGTTTCTCCCCATAAAACCACAAGGGAAAAAAGGGGTAGCTCGCACTCTGATTGGCCGGGATTAGCCCAAACCCCCGCTGGCTCAACAAATCAAACTCTTTTCTGCCTTTTTTTTCTGTATTTTTTAAACTGTCCCACCTTTTCAAAGTGATTTGGGCAATATTCTCCATAAAGGGTTTTAATTGGCACTGTCGCTTTCCCATTCGATTTGGGGTGGTTTTTTGCCGACCAATAAGAAAAAAGCCCTTTTAGAATTTGAATTATGTTTTTTCCCCCGCAATTTCCAATATCCCAATTCCTGATGTTGGGGCTTTTCTTTATTTTTTGTTAGTGATTTCATTTATTTTTTTTTTTAAAGAAGGTTTTAGCTCTTTTTTTAGATAATGGTTTTTCACCTAATAAAAACGATTTTTTTTTAATCATTCTCCCCTGCCTCACAGAGCTGAGAGCCCGAGAATTTTTTTTTCTTTAGGGGGGGGGAAACTTATATATTTTTACTTTAATTTTTAATGATCCCCCTTTTTCAAATACATTTAATGGGTTTTAGAAAGCTTTTATTTTTCACTTTTTCCCTTCATTCAAATTTTAAAGACAACTCTTTTTGGGCCCCCTTTCCCAACATGTTTTTTAAAGATTTTTTCGCTTTTTTCCAGCCCCGAAACGGAATAAAATTTTTAAGGGCCCAATTTCCCCTTTTTGCCTAAGCCCCCATGCCCCCTCACACACTGGGGAGGGCAGGGAACTTTTTTACCGCCCTGTTATGAGCTGTCATGGGGGGTGGCGGGGTGGGCCCTCGCCCCCCGGCCCCTCCCCCTGCCCGCAGGGGTCCCCGGCGCGGGGGCCGCGGGTGTCTGGTCCGCCCCTCGCTGGGTAAGGGGGCCCGTGCTTTTTCCCCGCCTGCCCTGAACCCCTTGCCCGTCTCTGACCCCGAACCTCTGCCGCCTGCCCCCCACCTTCTGCTGTCCCGACTACGCTCCGGATTTCATTCTGTAAAATGCATTACCCCGGGCCCCCATCGCAAGCAATTTAAAATCAGGGGTAGGGGACCTGGTTGCCTCACGCTGCAGCAAGTCGATCCCGCTTTGCGGCGGGCTCTGGTGAATACCAGGGGCTACTTAGACGCCACTCCCTGGTGTAGCTTAACTATCATCGCTTGCGGTGGTCCAGCGAATCCACCGAACCCTTACATGAGCGCACCTCCACGGGCCGCGAATCTTAGGCGCAGTCCCGCACAGTTCAAAAGTGGCCCCGACCTTGTACACTACGAGAGGTGCAAGCATTCCTGGGACTGACTAGGTATTACCAAAGGTTTATACCCCGTTTCTCTCATCTGACAGGTCCCTTAAACAAGCTAGTGACAGGCACGGCTGGTGCCCAAAGAATTGCCCTATTAAGTGGGGACCACAGCAACAAAAGGCTTTTGAAGCGGTGAAAGAGGCGCTAACTAGTGCTCCAATTTTAGTATATGTGTGGTTCGATACTCTCTTTCTGTTGTATACTGACGGGAGTCTACATGGGCTGGGGGTCGTGCTGTCCCAGGTTCAGGAGGGACAAGAGAGGGTGATTGCTTATGCCAGTCGTTCTTTGTGAGAGTCGGAGCAAAATCCTGACAATTATAGCTCCTTTAAATTGAAACTATTGGCCCTGGTGTGGGCCATGACTGAAAGGTTTGCAAAGTATCTGACAGGTGCAGAGGTGACCATCATGATGAACAACAATCCGTTGGCACATCTAGAAAATGCCAAGCTTGGAGGCCTTGAGCAGAGATGGGTGGCTCACCTTTCTAAATACCAATTCCGCATCAAGTTCTGGTTGGGGGGGGAACAGTAACGCCAATGCCCTCTCCCGGGTTCCAGTCAGACTACTGTCTCAGAGTGTTAATGAAGAGTTAGAGGACAATGAAATGTCCGACCTTGGTCGGTTACCTATGTTCCAGGATGTGGCACACTCAAGTAGGGTGTTGTCTGGGATGTCACTGGTATTGGGAAAGACGGTGGCTGATTGGGAGAGGGTCCAAGATGGTTGCCCACATCTACAAAATGTGAAGGGGTGGGTCTGGGTTCAGGACTGGCCCCAGCCAGAAGAACAGGCCCGGCTGACTCTGGAGGGGCAGAAGTTACTGAGGCAGTGGGATAAGCTGAGTATTACCCAGAGACTCCTGTGCTGAACCATCTACTGACAGTCAGAGCTGTAGCACCGACAACATATTCCCTTGTCGTTGGGGCCAGAGGCTGCACAAGAAGCCCATGAGAGAGGCATCCATTTCGGAAGCTACAAAACGTGCAGGTGGCTTCAACGACTGGTGTACTGCGCCGATTTGTTAAGCATGGTGTCTGAAGCTTGTCTCAAGAGTCAGACCTGTGAGTTAAGTAAGAGTACTGAACAGCGGGCTCCCTTCCAGACCATTTGGAAATCTTCGCCCCTAGAGCTCCTGATCGATTATGTTCAGATTGGGTACGCTGCCTCTTTGCACTCATATTGTCTGGTCATGATTGATCAGTTCATGAAATATGCAGTGGCTGTACCCACCAGGGATTAAATGGCAGATTCTGCCACTGAGGCCGCCTGCAAACACTTTATACAGGTGCTTGGGTGTCCACAGAGGATACATTCAGATCAGGGAGCATGCTTCCAAGGGGCTCTAGTGAGTGAACTGTACCAGCTACAGTGGGGAAAAAAGTATTTAGTCAGCCATCAATTGTGCAAGTTCTCCCACTTAAAAATATGAGAGAGGCCTGTAATTGACATCATACGTAGACCTCAATTATGAGAGACAAAATGAGAAAAGAAATCCAGAAAATCACATTGTCTGATTTGGAAAGAATTTATTTGCAAATTATGGTCGAAAATAAGCAGTTGGTCACCTACAAACAAGCAAGATTTCCGGCTCTCATCTATAACTCACCTATAACTTCTTCTTTAAGAGGCTCCTCTGTCCTTCACTCATTACCTGTAGTAATGGCACCTGTTTGAACTTTTTATCAGTACAAAAGACACTTGTCCACAACCTCAAATAGTCACACTCCAAACTCCACTATGGTGAAGACCAAATAGCTGTAGAAGGACACCAGAAACAAAATTATAGCCCTGCAAGCAGCTTGGTGTGAAGAAATCAACTGTGGGAGCAATAATTAGAAAATGAAAGACATACAAGACCACTGATAATTTCCCTCAATCTGGGGCTCCACGCAAGATCTCACCCACTGGGGTCAAAATGATCACAAGAACGGTGAGCAAAAATCTCAGAACCACGTGAGAGGACCTAGTGAATCACTTGCAGAGAGCTGGGACCAACGTAACTAAGGCTACCATCAGTAACACGCTATGCTGCCAGGGACTCAGATCCTGCAGTGCCAGACGTGTCCCCTTGCTTAAGCCAGTACATGTCCGTGCCCGTCTGAAGTTAGCTAGAGAGCATTTGGATGGTCCAGAAGAGTATTGGGAGAATGTCATATGGTTAGATGAAACCAAAGTAGAACTGTTTGGTAGAAACACAACTCATCATTAGTGTTGAGCGATTTTTATCGACAAAGTTGAAATCGGCAAGGTTTTTTATGGGGATCGAAATTTCCAGATCATGCGATAATTAAGGTTAAAATCTGTGCATCATCTATTAAGATCGCGCCTTTTTCGGCGCTTCCTGTAATTTTGGCGGCCAAATGAGATTACGAATAGAGCAGGGTGAGATGTGTGTGGAAAGTCATGACTGGGATGTGTATGGTTGCGATTGGCTGGAAAAATCACATGACCTCGTTTTTTCATAGAACAGCGTTTCCTGTTTCAGCCTCAGTGTCTCCAGCGTCTCATAGGGATGGACCTGCGTCTGCCGTGGGCCCAAAAGTCAGCAAATTGTTATTTTGCACAGGAAACCTTTACTATTAGCTGTGATCCTTCCAATTTAGTTGATTAGAGATTTTAAAAATTTTTTGTAGG